>JAYMSM010000212.1:0-13341 GCA_036897885.1 Plantago crassifolia | reverse complement strand
CTTGTTCTTGGATTCAACTTGCTGTCCTACCCAGACATAAATGTCTGAGTGACAATCAAGAATGAAGATGTCTTCAGTCATTAGATCATCTTGATCAAAATTGTGTACCTCTTTCACCTGAAATGAAGAATATATGCCGTGTTATAGATGACAATCATCCAAATTCCAAAGCATGTTTGATTATATATATTATTATATGCCAGGAAAATCATCCAAAGCATTGTTATGGTTCTGGATAAAATACTAATATAGGAATGAAAACGAAATTGACACACACACGTAAAAAAGAAAGAAATAAAAAGAAAGAAAGAAAGCATAAGGAAGGCCTTCTGATGATACTGGCAACAGATGGGATGATAAACTATAAGTAACTGAAATTTTGGAAGTACATTTACAACTGAAATACCTTGAGATCTCCTGAAAAGCAATGTGATATAGCCACATGCAATAGAAAGACAAATGAAAGACATTAGTGAAAATTATGTGTGCATGTATAAGTACCCATGTAAGATACATATAATAGGTGAAACCAGTCCAACAAAAACTACTAACCTCTTGATAAAGTGCATGAGAATAGATGAGGATCCCTTTCAGCTCCTCTAGTGATTTTCTGGCTTGGGTACTCAGACTTTCCACCCAACAAATCCCAAAATTGCTCAGACTCTGCGCCTTCCTTTTGCAGCCTAGACTGCATCTCAGGCTACAATAGCAAAATGTAACAAGACAAGGTCACAACAAGTGGGCTCAAAGAAAAGCTACAGTAATTTAGCAGTTACTGAAGGGTGGATGCCAAAACAATACTTTCTACGAAATTACCACCACACACATTCACTATGGTATCTGCAGGATTCTACTGCACACTGGAAAGGTTTCTATACCCACCACAATTGTAACGAACACAGAGAATACTTCTAATGGTTTCCATGAATAATTTAGATAAGAAGAGAAGATTTACAGGGAATTTTAATCCACGAGGGCATGTTCATATTAAATTTTACACACTGAAAACTCTTGATCCTTTGCCACAAAAAAGGAAACACATATAGAAAGCAACAGACCTTGATCAGATCCAGCTGCCGCTCGACGAGCTCCTGATCATCAAGAGTTGTCAAATTTCCTTGCCAGCTAAAGACAGTTGACCCTTGGTGCAGTATGTAGCAGTAGGAAGAATTCAATGATGACGCCACCTGAATCAGTTAAACCACATATCAGTTCTCCCTAAGATGCATTCGGAGATGATTGATTGTTGCACATGACCTGGCTGACTCTCATTGGTTCAAGAAGAATATAAAAGAACCATTTTTTTTCTATATTTGATTATTAATGATATAAAAGAACTCAAAAAAGTAACAACTCAAGAATCGCGATAGATTGAAGATATTTCAAGAGGCTAAGAGCCAACAGAAGCAATTCATCTTGTAGGATAGAGAGAGAAGAATTGTAGCAAAACACGTACAGCTTCAACTTGAATTGCCTGCATATTATCAGGTCCGGTACCCTGAACTCGAAATAGTGCAAGTCCGTCCTCAGAATATGTATCGTCTGAAATTTCCTTCTCAGATATGAAATTCTTGTATTTCTGACTAAGTCCACCCTGATGACAGACGAAAACAATTATTTAATGGCAATTAGCAGAAGATAAAGGCAAAAACATTGAAAAGATAAGCATAAGATCAATTTTAATTCTTGAAAGTATATACTGGCCCATACCTTAAAGACAATGAAGCTTTGTAAGATGGTAAAGAATTGGATAGTCTCATGTCCTTCGAAAATGCGAGCCTAGAACGAATAGTAAATACACTACATTAAGATACAAGTAAGCTTTCACGTGCGTAATTATAGCAGTCAACAGGTGAGTAATGTGCCTGAGTTGGAATGAATTTCATGGCTTCAACCATCTTGCTTGCCTGCGAAGTAGCTGATACCCTATCTTCCTGTAGAACATGATTAGCATAGAAAATAGTTAGTAATCCAGTCCGTTGATCTTAAGTGGTAAACTGGTAACAGTTGGTTGTTATTACGTAACTAGCCTCATCATACATAGTGCTGTTAGTAATGTATCAGGTATGAGTATGCAAATGTTTGCTGACGATTTTCAGGACCATATATTCAGGGCAATATAGCAAACATGTGCTTGGTCACTGAGGATAGGTATTGGATCAAACCCTATTAGCTTCTAATACCTATACAATGGATGCACTGTCCATTTTTCCCTGGGAGTGGCCGTATTCTGTGCCATATGGTCTCTTACAAGGTCCTTTGACTCTTTCTATCCATTTTCTGTCCTACCAGTCACATTCAGTGGTGGACATAGAGGTATATTGGAAAAGATGACTAGGCAATACGTATTTGCTCAAGCATGTCTAGTTTATATCAATGTTACTGGCAAAAGAAATGATCCACAAGTTCAGAGTTGAGTTTATGATTTATCAGCTAATTCAAATCCAAGTTTAGCACCCTTGGGATGTCATACAATTCTTTACAGCAAGCAGTAATGTGGATTCATTGTGTACATCTATTAGACCTGGAACTTCAATATGAACAATTAGAACTACTGTTGAAAAAATTTACTATTAGTTTGGACTTTCGAATGCCAAAATTTTCTAAACCACAGGAAAGTTAGGCAATAAATGAAGACTTCACCTCAATACTTTGCTTTCCGAACCATGTCCCTATGAGGTGATCCTCTTTATCTTCCCCGGTATAAGTATAGTGGAAGATATAACAATCTCCACTATAGAACCTTGACTGATCAGAAGCTTCAAGAATTGTCTTATCTTGACCATCCACACGCCAAACCTGTACCATACAAGCACAAAAAAGGAAGAAAAAACAAATTAAAATGTGAAACAGTAAGTGGGATTCTTTCGGATTCATTCCTGAGCTATTCAAAAATGCCAAGGTAGCATTTTATGTATATGCTCAGAAACCACCATTACCATGAGACTAATCTCAAAGACAAAATAATCCGTATTTAGATTTATTGTGCAATTTAAGAAAGTGATTGGTCAATTCTAGGCTAGGTCCCCCAACATTTCATTCCATTCCTCTTAATTTTTAGTTTGTTGCGTGGATGTGATCACATGCAATATAGAACATGCAGCTTTATTCTTGACCAAATCACTTTAAAAATTTAGTCTAAGGAATTTATCCCTGGCCTGCTTGCTTCCCTTACAAGTATTAAGTAAAATTCTGGACACATTAAGTGTGTAACTTGAATAAGGATGCTATTATTCCACCAGGTTAAACATAAGACAAGATCAACAACAATATGAGCTAAAGTGAGAATAATCACCTGCAAATCTCCTGTGCAATCAATAAATGGTTGAGGTGCATGCTTCGGAGATTCTGTTTTCATAAGACCCTTCACATTAACTCCTTGGCGTTTGAGAAGTGCTAAAATAATCAATTTAAAAACACTAGTCAGGATTCAACAATAATGGCGGTGAGTATTAGAGAAGAAAACACAAATTTATCATCTTACATGGTAATCATATGGTAACTTGATCTAATTTAATAAGTAAAATTAAGTAACATATCAATTCATATGCATTGCTAACCTGCAACTTTCCCTCGACCATCTTCAGACACGGCCACATTTGTTGTTTCAGGCCAAGAATCAAACTTCGAGCGAAAGATCACTGTCTCAAAGCCCTCAATCACACGGGTTACACGAGATTTAGATCTATCAAGGTTACGCAATAACTCCTGTGAAGTGTACAAAAGTAATTAAATTAGCTTGTAATGAAAAGCACTAGAATCCAAGATTGAGCCAAGGTTGTCGAAGAAACAAAACTTACATCAACAGCGGTGCTTGCAGCTTTTCTTTCATCTACAGAAGTACTTCGCCCTGCCCAAACAAAGACTTCCAGTCCAGAATCTAAAATGTAGCATTTATGTGTTTCTAACAACTCCCTTTGCAATGATTCAGCTTCGACAGGCACTGCTTCTCCATTCTCAACGCTTGAATATTCAAAAATATCATCAGTGCTTACATTGCTGTATTCTATGGTCTATCATATTATAAATCTTTTAGAATGACTCTTACGTGAAGTGGTGCAAATGTGAAACACTGCCCTAGGGTTATGATAGGGTGGGACATAAATCTTAAATGAATTGGCATTTGTAGAGATATGAATATATTGATATGACTGAACCAGGTACAAAGTTAAAATATCTTATATATTGTCTTTTATAGCAACCAAAGTCAGTTCTAAAGTTTAAAACATTGAAAGAGAAGATAAAAAAAAAATAGAGGCAACATCATACTTGTAAGAAGAATAGGCTGAAGAATCCAAAACTGAGAAAGGTCACTTTTTAAGTAATAATACTAATATAACAAGTACATTTGTGCATTAAACTATAAATATGCGAGTGAAAAGAAACTAGAGGAAGCAGCTGAAGGTAACACTTTAGATACCAGAAAAGCTTAGGAGGGGAGCCCTGTTCAGTCTTGTGTTCACCCATAGGTGTTTTCCTCGGGAGTGGAGCAAAGCCACCAAAGAAACCCCAGAATTCCCCAGCCTCTGCATCGGCCATTAATTTTCCGTCTTCTGCAGTAAATATATAAGCGAGCTACATGTCAAACCATTGTTCAAAATATACGGACAGAAACAAACCAATAAAAAAAGGACAGCATAATTACCAACTGCACCGATATCACATTTCCCATCGTGATAGGTGTCTTTAACATACTGAACGACTTCCAACACTTTAGCCCTTTCTTGAATACATGAGTTGGAGCCATTGAATTGAAATACTTTGGACTTAGTATCAAGTATAAAAATGTCATCATGATTGAGAGAGGATCGGGAGAACGGCACCTGTCCCACATACCAAAGAATGCTGCTTAACAAATATGCACGGAGACTGAATTACCATGTAAATGCTAACCACACATATACATTAGACAATGCAAAAACTTGACTTCAGGGTCTATTCTTCTCTTTTCTACATATTCTTCATATTTATAAGACAGACACACGCAAACCTCACTCTTATCAGTGACTCCAATGGAAGTGGAACCCTACACCCTACACCTTGCAGATCGTATCAAAGTGTTTACCACTTGGATACAGACTATAATTCGAGACAATCCCTTCTATCTTGGCCACTAGAGGCTTCATAATCCATATTGATGATCTAGTTTTGGATTAATTAGCTAACTCATGTGCAGTAAGATAATGATGAGTCAGACATGTAGGAAACTAGAGCTTGCCTCTTCAACATGGACGACATGCCTTCCTCTACAGACATACAAACGTGTTTGGTGCTCTTCCTCCTCAGCATGTCTGAAGCCTGAGGCAACTCCACCTTGTTGAGGTATAATACAGGGTTTAAAATAAGAAAGGAATTTCTCAGTTTCATGGCCTTGTACTTCACGATATTGAACAGCACGCCCTCCAAGTGCTGCATCTAATTCAACAGTTTTAATGGCTGCAGTGCCGGCTTCATCCTACCAGTAGAATACACACAATGAGATAATGATTTGAGTATTGGGGCTCAGCTTGATAAAAAGAAGAGAAAAGAAGATAGCATACCTGGCTGGTATCTTTACCAAGCCAATAATGGAGATCATGACGCAGGGCGCCATTTTTCTGTGCTGTGGTCTGCATGAAAGATACAATTACACTGAAATAAACTATTGTATATAAACATAGACTTAGACTGTCACAAGGCTTTGGCTTGGAAAAATATGTGTAGCTGTGGACATAGCATAGATAATTTTCTGACATCTATCTATAAAATACAACGTTATTAGCAATTAGCAACTGCAGGGTAACAACTATGAGAAACTTCTACCTTCTACAAGTAAATATGCAGCTTTATAGACAAATTGATTGGAGCTTAGCGGTAGAAGAGAGGAAGGAGTTGCAAGTAGTAGGTCTAGGGTTCGAGCCACGTAGGGTGCAGGTTTAGGTGTTTATTGAATTACTTGATAGTTTGTAATAGTTTGCTTATTCAAAATAAATAAATAAATAAGAAGGAAATTTAGGGTAATCTCAGTTCCATTTGGTTTAAGAATATCTGTCGAACCTCTAGAACAAATTAGTACATAACCTATTATGTGTGGAGCCAATTTCTTTATAAGAGAGAGAGATAAAGATAAGCATCCTGGCTCCGCTTGAAGTGACAGTTTACAGCTCTACATAATAATGACCTAAGATAATCGTGGGAACTAAACTATTACTGAAATGACCAATTATGTACTCAAGGATGGAGATTACAGTGAAGAAATAAATTAAAAGGAAAAACTGGGACATGTAACATACACTCAAAAGTTGGTATCTTGTACATAGTAACGGAGGCGCAGCAAACTACTTCTAGATGGAAAAACATGAAAATTACCTTTAATATCACATAGGAATCTCCAGTGAAAAACTTCCCATGTTCGGATTTTGGGATTGAAACAGGTTTAAAATTTTCAATTCGCCATACTTCGATGCCACTGTACTAAAGTCAAGGAGACAACCGCATGGAGAATTCATGAGATATGAGAAAAAAACAATAATAGTAACAGGACGCACCTAAAGGTATGAACAACTTTGACCAGCTAGAGACTTGTACTGGCAATCAAATACTTTTATCTGAATGAATGTGCCCTAAATCCTTTCGGCAAGTCATACCAATAATGTACATGAGAGATATAAAGCCAAAATTTAAATTTGTATCATGCAACGGTAATTAGATGGCAACACAAGGATACGCCTTCTGTCCTGCCCCTTGGAAAGCTGGATCCAAGTCTTTCATTGAAACAGACATAGCGTCTAGCAAACTTCTTCAAGAACTTCTGATCTGGAATTTAATCTGAAACAAGAGTTGGAGATTGTGGATGTTATTTATTGGTGAACTGAAATAGAAAGAAAGTCTAATTCACTCACTGGGAGGGGCAGCAATAAGATTATGCCCTCGCCTAAAGAATCATGGGATGTCAATAATATGAGTGGAGTTGTGAAAAGGAGCATCAACAATAGGACAACAAAACATTCTTGTGATGATGCCTTAAGGACAAGGCTTACATTAGATTAGTAATTGTCAGTCCCTCAAGAATTTGCTGCAAAATTAAACGCTTACACTCTGCAAATTATATGCCTAAATCCTTAAAAATGCATTTCCTTACGAGTCCATTGTATCCGTTGTACTAATTAAATTATATTCCTAAATTACTGAACCTCCTTCATTTCTTGTACTCTCCAAATATTCACCCACAAACCAACATTTATAGGAACTAGCTATAATTTTGAATATATGCTTCATGGCACGTAAGGAGAAGAATATGCTAATACCACTCCATCTGTATGAACAAGATTCAATCGCCTCGTCTGAGTAAACTTTCACCACACTTCAATCCTTACTAAACAAAACAACTATCATTTCACAATGGTGTATCTTCCCCCCAGTGAGAATTCAAATATATCATTGGTATCTGCTTGGTCAATTTCCTGCAGACTCCATGTTATATCTATCATGTTTAATTTCGTCAAAATTCCAACGCTATCTCAGACTACACTAAAGTAACATAAACACCCAACACTTGTCTAATTTAGCAGTTTCCATTTACGAAACCGAAATAGCTTCGAATAAGCTTCTTATCAATCTTCGCCTACTTAAACTCTCAGCTCCGCCTTCAATTCATACGTTTCTCATCACTCAACTCGACCTGTACTCGAAACTAATCTGAAATTAAAATGTCCATAATTTCCTCGACTAAAACAGAAACATTTTCCTAACAGCTCGATTATCCAGAAAAGACATTGCCTTTTGTAACACCCCAGATTACAAACACCACAAATTACCATTTCCAATGCATAACAGCAATCATAACAACACAATCAACCAAATGACATCAAATTCATTAAAAAAACATAAACAAAAGAATCGAAATAATGCACAGGAACCTCACCTAACAATGCCGAGAACGAAAATTTTCTCCACCAGCTCGATAACAACGAAGCAGATCCAATCAAATCACACAGACAACAATGTTTATGAACAGCAATCAGAAAAATGATGGCAAGAACTCGTGTTTTGTTGAGGAAACGGAAAAGAAGAGGAAAAAGAAACGGAAAGAATAGTTTGGGAAGAGAGAGAAAATAGGAGAGGAGAAAAGAAGGTAGTAGGAGTAGTATAGAATAGTATGTGTGAGTGGGAGAGGAGAGAGTGGAGGGAATTATGAAGATGATGATGGTGGTAACGAGACGAGGTTGCCTGGCAGGCTGACAGGCGTGCCTATCACTAACTGACTCCAGAGCTAAAAAAGGGTAACTAGTAGTCTTCTGTCTTTCTTCATTCTAATAATCCTTTACTATATTATTACAACAACAAAGTATTATATTAACATAATAATAATCAGATTATGAACTGTAAAGTCTCTTCCTCACCAACCATATAAACACTCTGTTTAATTCCTTGTTAATTGAGTCCCCTTGTTTTGGACCTTTTCTATTTGGCTTACGAGTTTGTATGGTGTCTTGTGAAGTTGTGATGACATGATGGAACGGTTGGTTTTGGGGCATTGCGACACCATGATTGTTATGTTAGGTTATTTTCATTTGTTCTTAAATTCACGAATTATGTTTGTTTGATTCACTGAGTAAGTAGTGAGTAGTGCTCATTTGAAGCTTCAGCTTCAGCATGTTTGTCGGGTGAAAATTATGAGTAGATTTTGTTCAATTCTCTTCAGCTACCAACTGTTTGTTAAAATACCCCAGTGGCAGAAAATCATGAATTGAATTTAAGGTTCTTACCTAAACAATGATGGATGGGGATATTGTATTCCTTAGTTTTCGGAAACTACGTATGCTTAATTCATCTGTTGCATAGTGTTTCCACTTTCTGCAAAGAGTTGATGAGGTCTTGGCACATGGTAATGGGAGTTTTAGTGCTCGAGAATGGAGGGCAAAGGTCATAAAGGAACTAGAATGTGTGTGTGTATACACTTTGTATGATATAGATTGGTAGGTATGTAGAACTCGAGCAAGGAAACTATGTTTATGGTGGTTCTACTTTCAAATTGTGTGACTACCTGAATGCGAGTTGCTGATAAGTTTTTGATGTCAGCGTATTTTGTTTGTTGCTGTAGGGAACTCAGGATGGGGAAAGATGGAGTGCTGACGGTGAAAGATGCAGTTTATAAGCTGCAGCTTTCTCTTCTCGAAGGAATCAAATGTGACAGCCAGCTGTTGGCTGCTGGTAAAGTGATATCTCGGGGTGACTACCAAGACGTGGTGACAGAACGTACAATAGTTAACCTGTGTGGTTATCCACTCTGCAGTAATGCTTTGCCTTCTGAAAGGCCTCGGAAAGGGCGATACCGTATTTCACTCAAGGAGCATAGGGTTTATGATCTTCATGAGACGTACATGTTTTGCTCCAAGAATTGTTTGATAAACAGTCGTACGTTCGCTGAAAGTCTTCCTGAAGAGAGATCTTTGGATTTGAACCCCGTGATACTTAATGAAGTTGTCAAGTTATTTGAGGGTTCAAAATTGGACCCTGTCCTCGATATGGGGAAGAATGGTGATCTTGGAATGTCTGAGTTAAAAATTCAAGAGAAAACTGATACTAAGGCTGGGGAAATGTTACTGGAGGAGTGGATTGGTTCATCCAATGCAATTGATGGCTATGTGCCACGGAAAGAGAGGAATGTAGAACCTGAACACTCAAATAACCTTACCAAAGGTCCAAGACAGGGAAAAAATGGTAAGTTCTGTGATAGCTGGTGCTTTTGTTTTAATTTATGTTCTTTCTAAATCATTTCCATATTCAAACCATGGGCCTGTTGTTTCTCGCTAGTAAATCTTGTACTTCCATAGGTCAGTGAAAGGATCTCGGAGACGATCATGTAATAATATCTGTGCATGTTGCAGAAACTAAGCCCAGGCGCACTCAACCTGATTTGTCAGACAATTTATTTGATAATATGAGCTTCAGCAGCACTATAATTATGGAAGATGGGTACAGCATTTCAAAGAGTACTCCTGATTTGACGGCTGTAGAATCGGAAGGAAACCCGACTGCAATGCGTGGAAAAGCCACTACAAAGAAAGAACTACACATTGGAAAGAAATCTTCCGCAGGTTCTACTTCAATGAAGCCTTCATCGAAGAACTCATTTGAGGGGCGGACTGGCTCCTCCAATGCAAACCTTAAAAAAGGTGCAAAACAGAAGAAAGCTGGTAAGTTCTGTTGGTTCTTTCTGTTAATTTATTCTCCTGCTAATATAATTTGCATTCTCCAACTGTGTTCCTTTCTTTCCCCCCTTCTGGTTAGTATACATCATGTCTCCATCCTTGTAATATTACATGTGCATGTTGCAGAACCCAAGTCCAGGAGTACTGAACCGGATTTATCAGATATCTTCAGTAGTACTTTAATGATTGAAGATGGGTACAGCATTTCAAAGTATGATCCTGATATGATGTCTAAAGAGTTGGAACTAAATTCGACTGTGACACCTGAGAAAACCACTGCGAAGAAGAACAAACTTTGCACTTCTGAAGATGCCTCCTGTGCTAGCCCAACTGGCTCAAGGAGAAAACCTGCTGGAGAAAATGAATCATGCATCGGAAAGGAGTCAGCTGCTGGCTCATCTTCACTGAAACCTTCATTGAAGAACTCAGTTTCAAACAGAGCAACCCGCTCTGTTACCTGGGCTGATGAAGAAACAAATGGTGTTCAAGATCTTTGTGAGTATGCAGAACAAAATAAGAAAGGAGCTGCAGGGTCATCGTCTGCGGATAAGGAAATGGGTGATGATTCCTATAGATTCGTGTCTGTTGAAGCCTGTGCAATGGGTCTTAGCCAAGCCGCAGAAGCTGTTTCTTCAGGGGATTCTGATGTATCTGATGCTTGTATGATTTTCTTTGTTGCTCCCATCATGAATTTGAACTTTTAACTAGTTTTTTTCCCCATATACTGCTGTCATTTGATATTCTTGTCAATATGAATTTTCATTTTTCTGTCATGCAGTGTCTGAAGCAGGTATAACGATATTGCCACCTGGTTATGATATGGATATAACAAAATTTCAAGAGAATGGTGATGATATGGAGACAGAGGTAGAGGTTTTAAAATGGCCTCCAAAACCTGGATTTTCTGATGCTGATCTGTTAGACTCTGAAGATTCTTGGTATGGCCGACCACCAGATGGGTTTAGTTTAGAAGTAAGTTCACCCCTGAATAAAAAACGTTTTTGGTTTTGACCTATTCCCCCTTCTCTTAATTAACATCAATTCCTTTATCTTGTTTCAGCTATCACCTTTCTCTACAATGTTTATGGCACTCTTTGCCTGGTTATCATCCTCCTCCTTAGCCTACATATATGGACGGGATGATAGTTCTCATGAAGATTTCCTATCTGTCAATGGGAGGGAATATCCACGCAAGATTGTTTTGTCGGATGGCCTCTCCTCTGAGATAAAGAAAACTCTTGAAGTCTGCCTTTCCCAAGCATTGCCTGAGCTTGTTGCGGGTCTGAGGCTGCGTATACCAGTATCAATTCTTGAAAAAGGAATGGTATGTTAGGAGATTTGGCACGTATGAAATAAATTTTTGCCTGGAAATTTCATAATTTTTTTTCTTAACCTTACCTGTTCATCCATAACTTTATAGTAATATTATTTACTACTTTTTTCTTGAACAACTACTACATCATACTTACTAAATCAGCATTTTCCGGTGAAAATAAGTGTCATCCTATTGTTTTATGGCAGACAGGCAGATCATGTTTTATTTAGGCAAAAATGAAACTTCTTTGAATTTAAATTACTACTACTTTGTAGTTTGTAACAATAATAAATTTTTAGTGTTATCTTGGTTTTATCAGTGACAGGTTTACAAATATTTCCGACTATATACAAGTTCTCTCCAATTTCATGGAATTATCATATTGTTACCCGTAGTAATTAGTAATGGCACCCTGTATGTGCTAGCTAGTAGCCACCACAATGTGTACCTTTTCTAATATCTTGCACTAATTTAATGTATATTGCAGGGTCATCTAATAGGCACACTGTCATTTGTTGATCCACTTCCAGCATTCAGGGCAAAGCAGTGGCACGTTATCATCCTTTTGTTTCTCGATGCTCTTTCTGTTTGCAGGATTCCTTCACTTGCAGAATATATGCTGGATAGGAGAATCTTGCTTACAAAGGTTAGACACGAAACTTCTGTACCTTTCTTTTATGTACATGAATTTACTGATTTTATTGTGAATTAGGTCATAAATGTAAGCAAAAGCCGAGCTTGTTTGGTCAATAGTCCATATCATCCCTGGTTTTGATCTAGTGCTGGGTATTACTAGGTGCAGTACATGTATGACTGTAGTCTTTATTATTAACCATTACTGTGCTGTGGATAAATGATCAAAGCAGTATTCTGTTTTCTTTCTTCTAAGGCTCCGAGTAGCTATATCTTTTCATTCTCTTTATAGAACAGAAGTGGAAATATATATTAGCTGATTAACCAATATGTTTTGTATTATGCTGTATCACCCCGGAAGGTTTTGTATCCTAATGCTTAAAGCCTTAAACTACAATAGACAGAGTATATAACCAGATCATGACCTACCTGCGCTTTTCTATATTTCTCGACCAGAATTCCCCCTTCTTTGTTTTTGTGTGCAATCAAGTAGCTAGTTGGTACCTTTACTGTCTCTGTGGGTGACAGACCGACTGGTAATATTCCTTTGTCATTTATAATCCACTTGTTGATTCTACCTCTTGGCATTTTATGTTACTTTCTGAAACTGAAAGTTGTTGATACTTTGCTGTAGTGGTTATCATTTATGTCCTTATGCTTTGCGAATTACTGTTAGGTACTGGAAGGTGCACAGATCAGTGCAGAAGAATATGAGCTCATGAAGGATCTGATCATGCCGCTGGGGCGAGTGGCTGCATTCTCAAGTCAGAGCGGCGGTTGAGCAGCTACAGAGCCTAACACTAACACTTGACAGAAATGGATCCTATTTTGCTATTAGAATCTATCAGGTCTGATGCTTTATTTTTTACTGCAATATTGTGCACCTACCAGTTTTGGAAAATGTCCTATGCTAAATGTATGCTTGTAATAGTGATTTTTCCATTCTCTTTCTAATGATGAAGATTGAAGAAGGTACATTGCTTGATTTTTCCAATCTTGCGTTGAGTTTGTACCATATGCATATTCGTTGGGCTCAAACGGATAGGAATGTTGCGGTTTAGCTGCCATCTCTTGCTGTGTTAAAACTGAATCTTCAATGTTAACATTACTACATGAGGAAGCAAATTGAGACATTGAGGAACTGGTGAAAAGTGAAAATGTGACTAATTTATCGAGGCTCAAGAGTGTTTATGCTGTTTC
>JAYMSM010000211.1:0-13369 GCA_036897885.1 Plantago crassifolia | reverse complement strand
TGGTTGTAACTGCACGAAAAATTAGGTGTATTCTATGCAGCTACTCCTGTGGTGTTGCTATTCTGATTTCTGTTAACTCTGAGCCCCCACACGATATGTTCCTAACTCTCTGTTTTTTTTTTTGTTTCTTCCTTTCCAGCATTTCAAGCTTTTGCTTGCTTCAACAGATCCTGAAATTCTTATAGCAGCTTTGGAGACTCTTGCTGCACTTGTGAAGATAATCCCGACCAAACTGCACACTAGTGGAAAGCTGGTTGGATGTGGATCAGTAAACAGCTATCTATTATCCCTTGCGCAAGGTTGGGGTAGCAAGGAGGAAGGATTGGGTTTGTATTCATGTATCACTTTGCATGAGAGGACCCGTGATGATGGGCTGTGCTTGTTTCCATCTGAGGTACAAAATGATTCTGACAACTTGCAGTACCGCATAGGGTCTACGCTCTACTTCGAATTGCATGGGACCTCGAATGCTGTTGATTCTAGCAGCAAGGTTTCTAATGGGATGAGTGTGATTCACTTGCCTGACCTCCAACTACGTGAAGAGGATGATCTCTCACTCATGAAGATGTGCATTGAGCAGTATAATGTGCCTTCAGAACTCAGGTTTTCATTATTGACCAGAATTAGATATGCCCGAGCATTTCGGTCTTCCAGAATATGCAGGCTGTATAGCAAGATCTGTCTTCTTGCTTTTATTGTGCTTGTCCAGTCCAGTGATTCACATGACGAACTTGTTTCTTTTTTTGCTAATGAGCCCGAGTATACTAATGAGTTAATTAGAATTGTGCGGTCTGAAGAAACTATATCTGGTACTCTAAGAACGCTTGCAATGACCGCCTTGGGAGCACAGTTAGCTGCATATTCAGCCTCTCATGAGAGGGCACGCATATTAAGTGGATCAAGCATCAGTTTTGCTGGTGGAAATCGCATGATTCTTCTGAATGTATTGCAAAGAGCGATTTTGTCCTTGAACAACTCAAGTGATCTGTCATCTGTGGCCTTTGTTGAAGCGCTTCTACAGTTTTATCTGCTACATGTTATATCCTCTTCTAGTACTGGAAGTGTTGTGAGGGGATCGGGTATGGTGCCCACCTTCTTACCTCTTCTGGAAGATTCAGATCCAAGCCATTTGCATCTGGTTTGTTTAGCTGTGAAAACCCTACAGAAGCTCATGGACTACAGCAATACAGCTGTCACCCTGTTTAGAGATTTGGGTGGGGTAGAGCTCCTGGTTCACAGATTGCAGATTGAAGTACATAGAGTGATAGATGATGTTGGAACGAAAGACATTTCTATAGCAACTGGTGAATCTTCTAGGTACTGCAACGACCGCTTCTACACTCAGAAGAGATTGATCAGGTGTTTGTTGAAGGGACTTGGTTCTGCCACTTATGCCACAACAAATGCTACTAGATCAAATAATTCATACGATGTTTCCTTGACGCCTACTTTATCAGTGATTTTCAATAACAAGGGGCAATTTGGAGGTGAAATCTACTCTGCCGGTGTGACACTTATGAGCGAGATGATCCACAAAGACCCTACTTGCTTTAGTGTTTTACATGATTTGGGTCTCCCTACTACATTTTTGTCATCTGTGGTGTCTGGGCCACTGCCTTCTTCAAAAGCCATTACATGTATCCCACATGGTCTTGGTGCTATTTGCCTTAATGCAAAGGGCTTGGAGGCTGTGAAAGAGACTGCAGCTCTATGCTTCCTCTTTAGCATTTTTACTGACAGAAAGTATCTGATGGCTATGAGTGAAGGTATTTTTCCCTTGGCAAATGCTGTGGAGGAGCTGTTGAGGCATGTATCTTCATTGAGAGGTAGTGGTGTTGATTTAATGATTGAGATAATTCATAAGATTGCATCACTTGGTGACACAATGTCCAATCACTCATCCGGGAAAGTTGAGGGAAGTGACGCAATGGAAATGGATCCTGTGGAGTACACTCACAAGGAAAATTTAGGATCAACCTCCCTGGTTGGTGCAGGAGATATGCCAGAGAAAAGTATGAGTGATGAACAGTGCATGCAGCTCTTCATCTTTCATGTGATGGTACTTGTTCACAGAACGCTGGAAAATTCTGAGACAAGCCGGTTATTTGTGGAGAAAAAGGGTATCGAAGCTCTATTGAAACTTCTTTTACGCCCTAGTATTACTCAGTCATCCGAGGGGATGTCAATAGCTTTACACAGCACAATGGTGTTCAAGTGTTTTACCCAACATCATTCTACTCCTCTAGCTCGTGCATTCTGTTCTTCTCTTAAAGATCATCTTAAGAAAACCTTGACAGAGTTAACTTCTGTCTCTGGGTTATTTCTGCTGGATAATAGGGTCAGTCCTGACACGGAAATATTTTCGGCTCTCTCCCTTGTTGAATTTCTATTATTTTTGGCTGCCTCTAAAGATAGTCGGTGGGTGACTGCATTGCTTATGGAATTTGGTAATGAAAATAAGGATGTTTTGGAAGATATAGGTCGTATTCATCGGGAGATTCTGTGGCAAGTTGCACTGCTTGAAGATACAAAGGTTGAATCGGAGGATGATTTGGGTGCTGATTCCAGACAAGCACAGTTAAGCATGCATGATGGTGAAGACCCCAGATTGAACTCTTTCAGGCAGTTTCTTGATCCATTGCTTAGAAGGCGGACATCTGGCTGGAACTTTGAGTCCCAGTTTTTTGACCTGATAAACTTATATCGGGATCTTACGCGCTCTTCTGGTCTTCAGCAAAGACAGATTGCTGATACCCCTGCAGACGTACAGGTAGGAACAGGTCATGTAGGAACAAGTCAGGACCCGCAACAACCTGGTTCTGACGGGGCTGAATGCAGCTCTAAAAAGGATGCCGATAATCAGAAATCGTACTACAATTCTTGTTGTGATATGGTACGATCACTATCAGTTCACATAACCCATTTGTTCCAAGAGCTCGGAAAGGTGATGCTTCTTCCTTCTCGCCGAAGGGATGATACGCTGAATGTGTCTCCTGCTTCGAAATCAGTGGCTTCTACATTTGCTAATATAGCTATGGATCACATGAGTTTTATGGGCCATTTGTGCTCTTCTGGATCTGAACCTTCTGTTTCAACAAAATGCCGCTACTTTGGAAAGGTTACTGAGTTCATTGATGGCATCATTCTGGAAAAACCTGATTCCTGTAATCCTGTCATATTGAATTGCTTATATGGGCGAGGAGTTATTCATTCAGTTTTGACCACGTTCGAGGCTACCAGTCAGTTACCTTTTGGTACCAATAGGGTTCCTGCTTCTCCTATGGAGACAGATGAGGGTAGGCAAAATGAGACAGAAGAGGCTGATCACTTGTGGATAGACGGGCCCTCTGCTAGCTATGGTAAACTTATGGTCCACTTGGCAACCTCTTCTTTTATTCTATCACCATTCACAAAACACTTGCTTACCCAGCCCATCATAAGTGGTGAAATTCCCTTTCCTCGGGATGCAGAAAGGTTTGTGAAGATTCTTCAATCCATGGTATTGAAGGCCGTACTTCCTGTTTGGTCCCATCCGCGGTTCCCTGAGTGCAGTCATGAGTTCATTTCGAGGATTGTTAATATTTTCAGACATGTATTCTCTGGTGTAGAGGTGAAAAACGTCAGCAGTAATGTGGGTCGGGTAGCTGGTCCACCGCCTAATGAAACAGCCATTTCAACAATAGTAGAGATGGGGTTTACAAGGCCTCGGGCTGAAGAGGCTTTGAGGCAGGTTGGTTCAGATAGCGTAGAGCTTGCCATGGAATGGTTGTTTTCACATCCCGAGGAGGCCCTGGAAGATGATGAACTTGCTCGAGCCCTTGCTATGTCACTAGGGAACTCGGGCACTGAAACCAAGGAAGAAGTTTCTGTTGATGCAAGTGAAAATATTGAAGAGGAACAGGTGCACGTTCCTCCAGTTGATGAGCTTTTATCAGTATGCAGGAATCTTCTGCAGACAAAAGATACTCTAGCCTTTCCTGTCCGTGACCTGCTTGCGATGATTTGCTCTCAAAATGAAGGCCAGGAGAGACCGAAAGTACTTTCATTTATCATTGAACAAGTGAAGCTCTGTGGTAATGTAACTGACATTGGAAATCAGAACGTGCTTTCTGCATTTCTCCATGTCCTTGCCTTAATCCTTAATGAAGATGTTGCAGCACGGGAATTGGCTTCGAAGAGTGGTTTGGTGAAAGTTGCAGCAGACCTTATTTCACTCTGGGTTTCTGGTCCCCAAGTCCAAGAAGCATCTCAAGTTCCAAAGTGGGTGACTTCTGCTTTTGTTGCCATCGATCGTCTTGCTCAAGTTGATACGTCTCTGAAGGCTGATGTAATAGAGTTTCTGAAGAAGAATCTTGCTGGCGAGCAATCATCGGTTATTATTGGTGAAGATAAGCAGAACAAGGGACATTCGTATTCAGCGACATTGTCAAAGCTTTTGGACTTACAGGAGCAGAAGTTACTTATTGGAATAGCTTGTGATTGCTTGAAAAGGCATCTACCTTCTGAAACAACACATGCTGTTCTGCAACTATGTTCAACTCTCACAAGAACACATTCTGTTGCTGTTAGTTTTCTGGATGCGGGAGGTGTACATTTGCTTCTTTCCTTGCCAGCTAGTAGCTTGTTTGTTGGCTTTGACAGTGTTGCGGCTGCTATAATACGTCAGATCCTTGAAGATTCTCACACTCTCCAGCAAGCTATGGAGTCTGAGATAAAGCGTACAGTCGCAACTGCTGCTAACAGACAGCCCAGTGGAAGGCTTAATCCCCGGAATTTTTTATCAAGTCTTAGTTCAGTTGTTCAACGGGATCCTGTAATTTTCATGCAAGCTGTGAAGTCTGTTTGTCAAGTTGAGATGGTGGGTGACAGGCCATACATTGTACTCACAAAAGATCGAGACAAAGATAAATCAAAAGAGAAAGATAAAACTGAGGAGAAGGAGAAACTTCAAACGAGTGATGGGAAGAGTCGAGGAGGTGATACAACGGATGCTCCAAGTAGTGGGCATGGAAAGCTTGATGCAAATTCTAGAAGCTCCAAAACTAGTAGAAAGCCACCTCAGAGTTTTACTAGTGTGATTGATCTTCTACTAGATTCTGCAATATCTTTCACTCCCCCACTGGAAGATGAATCTGCAGCCAAGACTGGCCCATCAGCAACAGATATGGAAATTGATGCTTCTATTAGCAAGGATAAAGGAAAAGCTATTGCCTCTGCATCTGAAGATAAAGAAGCAAACAGTCAAGAGTATTCCTTGTCAATGGCCAAGGTTGTATTTGTTTTGAAACTTTTGACAGAGATTCTCTTAATGTACGCATCATCTGTCAATATTGTTGTGCGTAAAGATGCAGAAGTTTGCAGTTACCGGGCAGTTCCTCCGAGGGGTACTTCTGTTGGTGGAATTTTCCACCATGTGCTGTACCAATTCCTTCCATATTCTAAAGCCCTCAAGAAGGAGCGAAAATCTGAAGACTGGCGCCATAAACTGGCCAGTAGAAGCAATCAGTTCCTTGTGGCTTCCTGTGTTCGCTCAACTGAGGCAAGGAAAAGAATTTTCACGGGCATTTGTAATGTTTTTAATGAATTTATTGATACCCCTAATGGTTTCAAGGCACCAAGAGTTGACATTCAGGCCCAAATCGACCTGCTTAATGATGTATTGTCTGCTCGATCACCAACGGGCTCATACGTGTCCGCAGAAGCTTCTGTTACATTTATTGAGGCTGGTCTCGTTCAGTCACTTACTCAAACCCTTCGTGTGTTGGACCTAGATCATGCTGATTCGCCCAAAGTTGCAACAGGAATACTGAAAGTTTTGGAGTTAGTGACGAAAGAACATGTTCATGCTTCTGATTCTAGTAATGCGAGAGGGGAACGTTCAGTGAAACCTAGTGATCCCAGTCAGTCCAGGGAAGATAATGGAGCTAATACCTCACAGGCAGTAGATGCTGTCATTCAAGCAAACGATAGTTCTATGGTAGCTGATGGGGTTGAGTCCTTTAACACCATGCGTAACTATGTTGGTTCGGAGATTGTCACTGATGCTATGGAGCATGACCAGGATATTGAAGGCTCCTTCAATGCTAATGAAGATGATTACATGCAAGAGAATGCTGCTGAGGATACACGAACTCTTGAAAATGAGCTTGATCCTATGCGCTTAAGATATGAGATTCGGACTGGCGGACAAGGAAATCTTGACGATGAAGATGACGAAGATGATGAAAACGATGATGATGATGACGACGATGACATGTCTGGTGATGAAGGGGATGAAGTTGATGAAGATGAAGATGGTGATGATGAAGAACACAATGATATCGAGGAAGATGAAGCTCATCATCATCTGCCACATCCAGATACTGATCAAGATGACCAAGAAATTGATGAAGATGAATTTGATGAGGAGGTGATGGAAGAGGATGATGAAGAAGAAGACGATGAGGATGGTGTTATAGTGAGACTGGGTGAAGGAATTGATGGGGTTAGTGTATTTGATCACATAGAGGTTTTTGAAAGGGATAGCATAGCAAGTGAAGGTTTCCATGTTATGCCGGTTGAAATTTTTGGCTCCAGACGACCTGGGCGGACTACATCCATCTATAATCTCTTGGGTAGAAGTGGTGATAGCACTGCCCCTTCTCAGCATCCACTTCTTGTGGAACCACCTCCGTTTCGTGCTGGACCTTCTAGATTATCAGGTAGTTTCCCTTCCTAATACCTTTATTTTCATTTATCTGCTCTTAATTTCTTAATTCTTTTGTTTGGGTAGTTGGTACATATTTGACCCGTAAGTATTTACATATTCCATTTCAAGGCTGTACTTCAGGGTACATATGATAATTTTTTAATAGCTGTGGGTTCTGACTATAATCTTGTATGTTAATATATCTTGTAGAAACTGAACGCGATACCTACTCAGCTAGGAGTTCAGAGGGTTCGTCGACACGGTTGGATTCCTTTTTCCGATCTTTGCGGAATGGTCGCCAAGGACATAGATTGAACATGTGGGCTACTGAAGGTCAGCTTAGTGGTGGATCAAGTGCATCTGCAATCCCCCAAGGTCTTGAGGACTTGCTTGTTAGCAGCTTGAGACGGCCATCTTCTGACAAGCCCACTGATAATAATACACTGGATGAATCCCAAAATGTCAATGAGGTGAATCCTTCTGAGTATGCTCGTGATGGAACACTGACTGAAAACCGTGGTAGTGTTGTGGGTCCCTCTTCAGCAGTATTGGATGGTTCTCAGGGTGCTAATATTACACCTACTAATGACTCCATTCAGGGAACTACTAACATAGCACCTCAGTCTGTTGAAACTCAGGATGATCACACTGATGCAGTTCGTGATGTTGAAGCAGTGAGTCAAAATAGTAGTGAGAGCGGGGCAACTTTAGGAGAGAGCCTGCGGAGTCTTGATGTTGAGATTGGGAGTGCTGATGGGCATGATGATGGAGGAGATCGACAAGGTGGTGGCGACTCTCGAATCAGGAGACCAACCCCATCATTTATTACTAATGCACCGGTACCTGGGCGGGATGCATCATTGGACAGTGTTACTGAAGTTTCAGAAGATGCAGTCCGGGAAGCAGATCAAGGTGGCTCACCTGAGGAGGAGCAAACTAATCGTGATGCTGATTCAATTGATCCTGCATTTTTAGATGCACTTCCAGAGGAGTTGCGTGCTGAGGTTCTTTCTGCTCAGCAAAGTGAACCCCAACAGCCTCAAAATCCAGAGCCACAAAATAATGGGGATATTGATCCAGAATTTCTCGCAGCACTTCCCCCTGACATACGTGAAGAGGTTCTTGCGCAGCAAAGGGCACAAAGGATTCATCAGTCGCAAGAATTAGAAGGTCAACCTGTGGAAATGGATACAGTCTCAATAATTGCAACATTTCCTTCAGACATACGCGAAGAGGTGGTTCATTGCTTCTTTGTCATTTATGTCATAAATTCCTTTCTGTGTTCTGATATTGTTATTGTTACTAATTCTGATTTATATCTTCCACCAGGTCCTTCTAACTTCCTCTGATGCCGTGCTTGCGAATCTGACACCTGCTCTTGTTGCTGAAGCAAACATGCTGCGCGAGCGGTTTGCACGCAGATACAATCAAACTCTATTTGGCATGTACCCAAGAAGCCGCAGAGGTGAATCTTCACGGCGAGGAGATGCCTTGGAACGCCAGTTTGGTGTGCTTTCACGCCGAGCTGCGAGTATCAAGCCTGTGGAGGCTGAGGGTTCTCCTTTAGTAGATACAGAAGGTTTGAAAGCATTGATTCGGTTGCTTCGTGTGGTACAGGTATACCTAATGTTTTGTTATTGAAGCTCAATGTACTAGACTCTATTGTGTGATGTTTGCTGATTTGTTTTGTTTTATGCAGCCACTATACAAAAATGAACAGAGGCTTCTACTGAACCTCTGTGCTCATGCTGAATCAAGAACCAATTTGGTTAAAATTATGATGGAATTGCTGATGCTGGACAAAAGGAAATCTTCGAGTGATCTGAATGCTTCAGAACCCCCTTATAGGCTCTATGGTTGTCAGAGTCATGTGACATATTCACGCCCCCAGTGTGTTGATGGTATATATTTCTTGTTTTATGCTCTTTCGACTTTCTAACTTCTCCTTGTGTGTGATGACACATTGACTAGTATATCTCTGCCACTTTTTTGTTATGCCATTTTGGACTTTATTAGTTGTAGAACCATTTTTGGGCGCATGTATTTTGATTGAACGTGTCATAAGTATTTTTGCTGGGGCTTTTTGAGGCCTCGTATGTGTGAAGTGCGTAGGAGATTCCTTGTTGGCCAAAGTAGTTGTTGTTCTTCCACTTTTTGTTCTTTGATGGTTTGAACTTTGAAATAAATTATACTTGGCTGTTCATTAATTACTATAATTCCTGATAAACAGGTGTTCCACCTTTAGTTTCTCGGAGAGTTTTGGAGACTCTTACCTATCTGGCCCGCATGCATCCTTTGGTCGCGAATCTATTGCTCGAGTTCCAGTTGCCCAAATCTTCTATCGAGCATTCACCAAGTACAAATGATGTACGGGGAAAAGCTATTATGGTGGTTGATGAGGAAGTGGCAGATCAAGGGCAAGCGTCCTTTACCTTGCTTCTTGGCCTCTTAAATCAATCTCTGTACTTGAGAAGTATAGCCCATTTGGAACAGGTGGTTGTTTGCAATTTATTTAATCTGTTATTGATTTTTTTCCCCTTATATATTTTGTCCATCTATAATATAATGCTTCAATTCTGTTGCAGCTGCTAAATTTATTGGATGTCGTTATTGACAATGTTGAAAAGAAAACCGTTCCGTCGGAAGAACCAAAACAGTCTGCTCCTTCTGAACTGCCATCTGATCCTGCAATCCCCACAACAGATACTGAGATGAATGCAGTTTCTGCTCCTACATCTGGGGAAGGTGATGTCACTATGGGCGCATCATCATCTAGCTCTGACAAAGAGCCGGAATCTCAAAGAGTCATGAATGATCTGCCTAGGCCAGAACTTCAACTCCTGTGCTCGCTTCTTGCCCGTGAAGGGTATGTATTGTCATTTTTGCTGAATTCTTTAGTTGTTGTCTCAGGATCTTAATTTTCAGTCCGTCTTTCTTCAATTTCTCTATTTTTTCTAGTGAATCTGAAATCTGAGTAGGCAGGAACTTTTTTCTGTTGACTGAAATTTGGATTTATCTTTGATATCATATATGCATGTTAATACGTTATCACACCATCAATATTCCTTATCTGCTTGTTTTCAGTTTGTCGGACAATGCATACACACTTGTGGCCGAGGTGCTTAGAAAGTTGGTGGCTATTGCTCCTATTCATTGCCATCTCTTCATCTCTGAGCTTGCTGATTCAGTTCAAATCCTTACAAAGTCTGCAGCAGAGGAGCTGCACACATTTGGTGATATGGAGAAAGCACTCCTTAGTACTTCTGCAACTCATGGAGCACCTGTTCTCAGAGTTTTGCAAGCACTGAGCTCTCTTGTTGTTTCACTTGGTGATAAAGATAAAAAACATGAGGGTCTCCCAGATAAGGAGCACACTGCTGCTCTATCGCTAGTGTGGAATATCAATTCAGCCCTCGAGCCTTTGTGGCAGGAACTGAGCCACTGCATCGCCAAAATAGAAACCTATTCGGATATGCTGCCTGATCCTTCACCTTCACCTTCAACAGTTAAGCCATCTGGTTCTGTGCCGCCCCTTCCTGCAGGCACTCAGAATGTCCTGCCATACATAGAATCTTTCTTTGTAATGTGCGAAAAGTTGCATCCATGTTTATCGAGTTCAGGACAAGATGTAGGTGGTCCTTCTGTTTCTGATGTTGATGAGGCTGCTACGTCTACAAGTCAGCAAAAAACTTCTGGATCTTCTGTGAAAGTAGATGAGAAGTTTGTACGGTTCTCTGAAAAGCACCGGAAGCTTCTGAATGCATTTATACGTCAAAATCCTGGATTACTTGAAAAGTCATTTTCACTGATGCTCAAGGTTCCCCGCTTCATTGATTTTGATAATAAACGGTCACACTTTAGGTCCAAAATCAAGCACCAGCATGATCATCACCACAGCCCTCTGAGAATATCCGTTAGAAGAGCTTATATTCTTGAAGATTCGTACAATCAACTTCGGATGAGGGCCGCCCAAGATTTGAAAGGAAGGTTAACTGTTCATTTTCAAGGGGAAGAAGGAATTGATGCTGGTGGACTTACTAGGGAATGGTACCAATTGCTATCTAGAGTGATTTTTGACAAGGGAGCTCTATTATTTACAACTGTTGGGAATGAATCGACATTTCAACCAAACCCGAACTCTGTTTACCAAACAGAGCATCTTTCATACTTCAAGTTTGTCGGGCGAGTAGTAAGTATTGTTTACTCTCTATGAATTTGTTGAAAATGCTTTTATGTATTTATTCATTATCTTTTTAATATCACTGTGTTCCTTATGTTATTGCTTATTAATAGGTGGGGAAGGCATTGTTTGATGGGCAGCTTCTAGATGTTCACTTCACAAGGTCTTTTTACAAGCATATTCTTGGTGTTAAAGTGACATATCATGACATTGAGGCGATCGATCCAGATTACTTTAAGAATTTGAAATGGATGCTTGAGGTTAGTTATGTTTGAAATATCTTTACCCTGTAAAGTCCAGAAACTTGTAGACGTGTTCCATTGACCTTAATATTACTTATATTGCAGAATGATATAAGTGACATCTTGGACCTAACATTCAGCATTGATGCTGATGAAGAAAAGCTGATCCTGTATGAAAGAACCGAAGTATGTATTCTTTGTTGTACAGAGTTCATCCAATATTTTTTTACTCGTATTGTATGGTTTTGCTAAGTTTTGGTTGTTATTTGTATTATGTAGGTCACAGACTATGAGCTGATTCCCGGTGGTAGAAATATTAGAGTAACTGAAGAGAACAAGCACCAGTATGTTGATTTAGTTGCTGAACATAGGTTAACAACTGCCATTCGCCCTCAAATAAATGCTTTCATGGAGGGGTTCAATGAATTGATTTCTCGGGATTTGGTATCTATTTTCAATGACAAAGAACTGGAACTTCTAATTAGTGGCCTGCCTGATATTGATTGTAAGTTTCCTGTTCAATCTCCTGGATTCTTCTGTTAAGCCTGATCATTGATTTCTTAACCCCTCACTGGTTTGCAAGGCCCCCACTCACTTCACGGTACTAATTACAATTTTATATAATGCCTTTTAGTGGATGACCTGAGGGCAAACACAGAGTACTTTGGGTATAGTGCTGGTTCCCCCGCAATTCAATGGTTTTGGGAGGTTGTTCAGGGATTCAGTAAGGAAGATAAGGCCCGTCTACTACAATTTGTCACTGGAACTTCAAAGGTGCCCACTCTTTAAATTTGTACTTTGTTTGGGTTATGCATCTCACAATGTGTTGTTTTGAAAAGTGGTAGATTTTGGTTTTCATGCGAAAAGTTTGGTGAAGCAATAATCTATACATATGTGATATGTTCCATCTCTCCTTCATGTGGGCTATCCGTTTTGTTCCTTTGCAAATCTACAGCCATGGTTCAGATGCCAGACAGTCTAATTATGTGCAACGTCTATTAAAAATCTTATTATTAGGAGTACTTGCAAACGCTCCGCCAGTATTAGCATCTACATCTGGTGTTGGACTCTATCATTTGTAGTATCTGATGCATTGTCTTTCCACGTTGGACAACCACTGTGCCGAATAAACTGTGTTAATATGAAATTAACTTTATTGTGTGATGGAGTACCTGATTAAGTATATCTGGAGACTTTTATTTATTATTGGCAAAATATGTTATAACATTTCACTCCCTTGTTACAGGTGCCGTTAGAAGGATTTAGTGCGCTGCAAGGGATTTCAGGATCTCAGAAGTTTCAGATTCACAAGGCATATGGCAGTGCAGATCACTTGCCTTCAGCTCACACATGGTAAAATCTTTTTCCATTAGTAGTATTTCTGCATGCAGTAGTAGCTCGGTGTGTATGGCCTCTTATATATGTCTTGGAACTTGTGAATGCAGTTTCAATCAATTGGATCTGCCAGAATATCCGAGCAAGCAACGTCTGGAGGAGAGGCTCTTGCTTGCTATTCATGAAGCAAATGAAGGATTTGGATTCGGTTAAGAGCCAGTCCGTGGAACTGTGTATAGATAGAAGTATCATGTCAACAAATTAAATATTTCCTTTTTAAGTTTTTATTTCTTGATGAAATCTTTTAGTAGCCCGATTAGGTGAAATGTCGATATTAATACTGTACAGTGCATACTTGCTTTTGCAAATTTTTGGCATTACTTATTTGCTTGGACATCTTTCCGTTTCAAATTTTTTCTGTTGCTATCAAACCACAGTTTTGCTGCTGTTTTGGTGTCAGTGATTTCTCTTCTTTGTATGCTGAGTAGAGTGAGTACTAGTATTATTTAACAGTCTCATGCTCCTATATACATGAGCAAACACGATCATCGATGGGGATGAGCAAAAATTTACAATTGCCATCTAGTATTATCGGGTATTTTATCAACGGTAACTGTGACCATGGGAAATTGCACTCTATAAATAGTAGACATGGTGCGTTTATCACCCGAATACGGCTGTATGTTATACATCTGGCTACAATTATCACAATACTTGCCACCACTTGTTTCTAATTAAATCCGCAAATTATTAAATAAAGTAATTATACATAAAACACATATATTTGTGTTTGATATGGTTCGAATTCCAGACTTTGTACTCAAAACTCTTCGACCGTTGTTGACATTTTAAAAAAAAATCGGAGAGGTAGCGTGCAATCAGGGAGGCACGCTGCGTCCCTGAATATAGTCAGGGAGGCGCGCT
>JAYMSM010000210.1:0-13381 GCA_036897885.1 Plantago crassifolia | reverse complement strand
CCCAAAAGTCTACTAATAGGTAGTAGATAGGTAGTAGAAAAAATAGGATAATAGGTAGAAAAATAGAAATAGAAAGACAAGACTTTTGTTGAAATAAAGAGGGTCGAAATCTAAGCAATAATCTAAGCCACGCAAAAACGAATCCAAAGAAATAGACAAAAAATTGTTAAATTATTATATTTATTTATATTTATTATAAATATAAAGTTGTTAAGTAGAGTATTTTAGTATCTAGTAATAGTTAGTATATAGTAATAGTATATAGTAGTAGTAATCTCCCATAACGAATGGGTTATTTCGGGCTTTCGACCCTCAAGTAGATGGAATTCGCTCGTTTCCCTCGATACAGATACAAAAGTCTTTCCTTGATAGAAAGTCTTTTCAAGAATAAAAAAATAGAATACTTTTCTAAAAAGAAAAAGGAAACTCGCATTCGATTGAAAAGATACTGACAAAAACAAGAAAAGTACGCAGAAAGAAAGAGAAAAGACAGTACGCAGAAAGAGAAAGAAGCATCCTTAGAAAGCAGCTAAACAAAAGTAAAGAGATAAAACAAAGAATGCTAGGTCGGGGTGGAAGCCCAGCGCTTCCTTTTCTTTATTCTTTAGGACTCCACGAAATTGATTCAAATCCCTTTACTTTTTTTAATTTAAAATAGTCTGAGGTTTGTGATTTCGCTTTTAGGGAGTATTTCATAAATACTGAGTGAACTTAATTTAACAATGACTTTTCTGAATTATATATGACTAACATGACTCACGTATATATAATAAAAATTATATAAAAATGTTTGTAGTGAAAGCAAATAATTACAAAAAAATACTAAGTCATCTAAATTGGCTTCGGTCTAATCCCTCGCACGACCTATTTTTTGGTCAAAGCTGGATAGTCAAAGGAGAACCATGCTTTAAAGACTTCCTAGTTTAAAAAGTTTTTTAAATGGAAAAAGGATTTTGGGATTGTTTTCTCCAAAAATTCAATTCATAATTTACTTAACTTAATACATATATAATATATATTTCTATATATTTCTTTAACTTTATTTATAAACTTAGTTTTTAGAAAAACACTCCTATTTTTTTATTTCTAAATCCATTTTTCAAGAAAGACAAGCAAGTGAGCTAAGATTTTGGAAACAACAAAAAAACACCGAATACGTCAACTTGGACCATTGTATCCTTTCAAGTAAAAAGTAACCCTACCATTTCAAATGAATTTGAAGTAGAACATTTGAGTTAAAATAAAAAAGTAAAAATGAATTTTCCTGGCAAAAAGAACAAGAATGCTTCCCAGAAGCGGGCCTCTAATCCGAGATTTCTTCTCCAATTGAAAAATAGAAGTTAGTAAATTAGTTTCGTGTAGTAGAAAAAGACCCGTTAGAATAAAGGATCTTCAATTAAGAAAAAGAAAAGAATGAATCTTGTGAATCCTAATTAGAAAGAAGTTGATTGGAAGCGAACGGAACAAAAAATATTGTATGAATAAAGATGAATAAAGAGAAGACTATTAAAAAAAATTTGTAAAAAAGGATGACGAAATCTTTTTTCGGCCCCTAAATTCTTTTAGAAAGAATACATAGACACCAAGATTTTCGGGTAGAAGCTATGATAAACCCCAGAAATTTCTTGAATCTATTACATCCGAGTCCCCCGAACTTTGACTCTGTACGTGTATTAGAGTCCAAAACCTACACAAGTCTTAGTCAAAAGAATTTTGATCGTTTAACGACTTTCTTCCATTACATATAAAAAATGTAAAGCAGAAAAGAGACAAGACAAAAGTAGCTTCACCAGTAGCAGAAACCCAAAAATTTAAGGCGATCAGAAGAAAAACTATCCAAAAAGTGCAAAAAGGGAAAAATAGAACAACAAGAAAGAAGAGACAAGAAGAGAGAAGACAAAAGAAGAAGAACGACGAAGGAGAAAGAAAAAAAAAGAGAAAACACAAAAAGAAAAGAAGAAGATAAAAAAAGATGAAAACACAAAAGATTTTGGCGGAGAAGAAAAGAAAAGAAAAAGAAGGAATCAGAAAGAAAAAGAAGAGAAAAAAAGAATAAGAAGAATAAGAGAGAGAAGGAAAAAGAAGAGAAAAGGAAGGTTATACTTTCCACCAATCCTGTTGTAGTCAAAAAGACCACTTTTTCTTACCGTCCGTAGAAGGAAAATAACAAACAAGAAGGAAAAACCAAAAAGAGAAGATCGCTCAGAGAAACAACAAGAGAAAGATGGATGGGAAACGAAAAGGATAGAAAAAAATGCCACAAGTACGTATTTCAAAAAAGCTAGAGCTCAAAAATAAATAAAAGAAAGAACAATGGAAAAACAAAAAAGAAGAAAAAAGTCAAAGAACGGAAAGAAGTCTGAAGGGAGACGAAGTCTTCTGTTGACAGAAAATTTAGATAGCAGAAAAGAATATTTTCCCAAACACGAATATAATATATATATCTTGCAAATGGAAATAGAGAGTAGCTACCTAAATAGAATTTCGTGCAAAAAGAAGGAAAATAGAAAAAAGTGAAAACTATAACCGACCCAGTCCCTTCCGAAATCCAATTTACAAACAAGGATTTTCCTTATTTTCCAAGACATAGAAACTTTTTATTTTTTTTACAATGTAAAATAATGAAACTTGAAACTACGGTAAATCACACAGAGCAAACAAAAGAGGATTATATCCATGCCAAAGAGGCGAATACCATCTTGGAAAGGAGGAAGTAGAAACAAGTAGAAGAGAAAATAGGAGTTGGGAATACCAAGTAAAAAAATAACATCGATAGACCAACAACCAAAAAATCAATACGAAAACTTTTTTAAAAGACTGGCTTAATGCTGAGTTTAGAATAATAAAAAGAACCAATGCCAAAGAAACTGAAAAATGAATACTTGCTTTATCCCCTAATTAAAGTGCATGCAAGGTAAGAAAACTAATCTTACTAACAAGAAAAGGGATATTACTTCTACTTAACACCAACCAAGACTCACGAACCTTAGCTAACTGAAATCCAGTCAAGGAGTATTCCAAATTACAGTACATAAGTATTGGAATATTCTTTTAAAAATAGAGGAAAGTGCCAAAGATTACACTGCATTTACTTCAATCCTGAGAAAGATAAATCCATTTCTATTGTTAGGAGGTTTTGGTCTCAGTGAAGAAGTCAGAAAAGAACAAAAGAAGAGACCGAAAATCAGAAAGAAAAAAAAGGAAAGAAAAAAAGAAAGAGAAAGACAGAAGAGTAGAGAAAGAAAAGATCGAAAAGAGAAAAAAAGTACCAAAGAAAGAATAACAAGAAAGAAAGAAAGAAAGAAGACAGGAAAAAACAAAGAAGAAAGAGTGAAAAAAACAGGAAGAAAAGACAGAAACAAGACAAAAAGAAAAAAAAGTAAAACAAGAAAAGGAGGAGGACAGAAGAAAGAGAAAGAATTAGAGAAAGAAAAACAGAGAAAAGAAGGAAACAAAAGGGACCGAAAAAAGATTCTAGAGTAACGTCGTAAAGAAGAGGAAGTCGAATGCTAATACAATATACAACAGAAAATAGACTACTTAAATACCCAAGCATTTTTTTTTAAATTCACATTCACAATTAAAAAATATTTTTCAATTTTTAATGCATGTAGTAAAAATTGTAGGATCATGAAAGTTTAGAAAGAATTTTAAAAACTAGGCCTTTGCTCAAAGCCCACCTTTCCTAACAAAAGCCCTTTTTCTGGCCCTAGACCAACCACTAAATTAGCTGCTTTCTTGTGGATCCCAACAAGAATTTTTCCCTACTTTCTACATAAAACTACATAAAAAATAACAAAAAAAGAAAAGTTCTAGAAAGATTTGTAATATGCCTACCTTTTCGCTTTTCCGAGATATTAAGGTGCCATTTTAGGATTCTATTTCCGAAATCTAATCCTAAAAACAAAAAAACCGAAAACATGCACCACTAAATAAGAGAAAAGTAGAAGCAAGAAAAGATTGCTCTAGGAAAACAAGAGACTCCCCCATTTACTCATTCATAAGGTCGTTACTTGGGCAATAACTTCAAAGACTATGAAAAGAAAACGAAAACAAGCAAAAAATAGAAAATAGAGAAGAAATCTCTTATTTATTGTATTTTTTGTTTACCTAGATAGAAAAATATCCCAAATACAAATAGAAGGGCATTTCACACTTACATAATCGAGATTAGTGACCTACAAAGAAAAAATGGAAAGAGCGCCGTACACTGTCCAATACCACCTATAATAACTCTTTTGGAATATTGAATGAAAATAAATAATAGTAAAAAAAAATGTTGAAACGAAAGTTCTTCGATGAGAAAAGACATTTTGGGGGCAGAGAGACAGGCATCCTGAGCTAGAAAAGAAACCTGAGATGGAGAAAAGAACCTCAAAAGCAGCATAGGAAGGATGGAAGAAAAGCGAGCGATCTCATATACTCATATAAAAAAGTCTTGTCTGGGAAAGACTTCAAGACCAGTCATGAGTAAAGTCAACTCGAGAGGGAAGAAGGCCCCGAAAACAAAGTTCTTCATACTACCAATTGAATTGGAACGAGCTGAAATGGTATTTGACAGAATTAGGTAGGAAAAATCCTTTTAAAAAGAAGGCTCTTTTTCGAGAGCAAGATCCAAACAACTCCAAATTCCTACACGCGAGTCCTAATAGTGTAGACTTAACTTAATAGCTTATATAATGAGCTAGTGCAGAAATAAGCCTTCCTTGGAGAAAAAAAAGAATAGAAAGCAGCTCTAGAGAGAAGAGAAGAAGGACCGTAGCGTGCCGAGCAACAAAGCACCAATCCTCATAATTGGAACGGACTGTAATGGAAATGGTATCGAGGGGGGCTTGGAGAAATCCGTTAAGAAGGTTTTAGAGAACAAGATCAAAAACTAACAAAGAAGCAGGCACTTAAAGGGAAAATTCAACCAGTCCGAAGAATTGGGGAGTGGAAAAAGGGCTTCTACCTAAAACACAAACAAGAAAGAATCGCATAGTTTTCATTATCTAAAAATCAGAGGGGGACAGAAAAGAAAGAAAAAGAATAGCGATAAGCAGACATCAAGATCTTCCGTAAAATTGACTTCAAAAAATGGAATTTAGTTCAAAATAGAAAAAAGTATTTTTGATGATTATGTGTCATAGCCGTGGCTAAGATGAAATCAAACACGAAGCTGAAGGAAAAGAAGCAATTAACGAAAAATAATATAAGAAATCAAGTACAAAATGGATTAAAAGCCTAGAAGAAATACGGCTAATAGGCAAGAACCAATCCTAGCAGAAACTATTTTGACTCGGGAGAAATAGCTAGTCAATCTTTGTAAATAGAGAAATTTTCTAATAAAAATATTTGAACCTATGGCTCTCTATTCTTTTTCCATTGCTCCAAGGATTGAGCATTGACCCAACCTTAAAAATTTTTGATATTGGTCGCACCTCCTTTTTTCGTTTTCGCTCTTAGTCTGTCTTAGTTAGCGCCTTTTTTCAACCAAATAAAGAATGGGGTCCTTTTCTATTTACATTCTTCTCCTTCACAAGCATTTCCCTAGGGGCTTTCGGCTTGTTTTCCCTCCTATTTTGACCTGCATGTGATAAAGAGTCATATTTCCTATTTCCTATAACAGATCTATATTATCAAGATCAAGTCTGCTTTTCGGTTTTTCGTCGACGCAGAGCTTGGGAAACTAAGTCATGGAGACTTTTGGTCCCTTCTAAAACACTCTGTCTAAGTCTTCCACTACTACAGAGACCTTACTAGTTGCTAGCTCTGATAAAAGGTCTTTCAGTTAATATTTTGGGTTGTTAGGTCATTTTCAAGAATACTTTCTTCTTTCTAATACAGAAAAGAAAATATAGAAAAAACAAAGTAATTCGGCTGCAAGAGTGAATTATAAATTATAGTAAAAGAGAAAAAAACCAATAAAATTCAAAAAAGATTAAAGAAAAAAGACAGGAAGCGAAAAAAGAGAAATTAGAAAGTGCTAGTCAAGACATAAAAATGGCTACATGAAAAAATAAAAAGAGATTGGCCTACAGACAGAACAGAGAAGAATTTTTCGAGTAAGCCCTTTACTTTATGCATTCTCGCAACCAAAAAATCTTATGACATAAGTCTGTCGTGAAAGCTTAATCCAAAAAGATTGTAAATGCATTGTAAACGAAAAGGAACTAATAGAAAAAAGCATATTTCATGGGGAAAAACTTGACATCTGAGTGAATGAAATTCGAAAAAAGACAAAGAAAAAGCAGAAAAAAAATTAGAAAAAAGGAATCCTGTAGCAGGGTTGTGTCCCAACAAACATCTGACAGTAAAATATAAAAAATTGTACCATTATGACGGATGGAAGCCAAATCTGGCTGCTCTCTCTCCTATTTCTATATTAGAGAAATCTCTTTCATTGTTGTATTCAGGTATCTCCTTCTTTTGCATTATACTGTTACTTTAATTCTTGTTTGTTCTACTGCTTGAAGCTTCTTTTTTTCTTTCTTTTCGATTCCTATGAGAGGGTATGAGACGACAACAAAACGATTCTTTTTTTCATCTATCTGTTTTTTTTTTAAGCCAATTTTTGTTTCCTCTTTCTATTTCTATTTTTCTTGAAGTGCTTATTTAATTTATCTTGTTTTTGTCTCTCTTTTTTTTTGTTCTTCTTCCTATCTTTCTCTACTTTTTCTATTCTTTTTTCTTGTTTGTTCCTTCGTTTTTGATGCATGGCTAAAAGAACGTTCGCAGAAGGAGGCTCGAGTAGAAGTGGAGGAAAAAAAGGATTGAAATCTCCACTTGCTTTTTTAATTGTAAGTAGAAGGGGTGCCCTTATGGTATAGATCACGCTTAACATAAGTCAATAGCAAGGAAGATATTAGTATTAGTGAAAAAATAAGACCGAAGGAGTGTCATTCTCTAGCGAACGTATAAGTCACAATATCCCCTTGTTGTTGGTACCTTAATATAATGGGTATTCGGGGATCATATGAAGTGGGGCAAGTGCTCCTGCGCTGGATAGCTGGGCTAGAAAACGAAGGAGAGCGACTTTAGCAGACTACTGAACCAACTCTATCGACCTATCAAAAAAATAGAATATTCTCAATGGTTTCGAAAGGGATGTTTGCTTATAGAATGAATTGAATTACTCCTTGTTAAAAGAAGCTCTAGGTGACTTAATAGAATGAAAATCTATATATGGAGCTAAAGTGGAATTACGAACCCAGATTCGCACGTACCGGGGTCTCAGGTAGTGACACTATGACTGTCTGGGAAGCGTTTCATAAAATACCGAATACATACAATATCAAATAAGCAAGACCAATGTGAAGATAACTACAAGGGAACTTAGTCGACACAACTTGCAGCCTGCCCACTCACTAAAGGATGGAAAACAAGGGATGGGCCTAAGGAGAAAGGGGAGGTATTTAGCCTAGCCCTGGGAGTTCGGAGAAAAAAAAGACAAAAAGCATCAATAGGCATAGGAAAATCAGAAGAATTCTTTTAGGGTATATCTTTGCGGAAAACTGGAATAGTAGCTATTTTTTTCTTTGTAGTACTCTCCGTGATAAGTGAGATTCCTTGCCGAAACTACTGTCCCCCTAAAAGATAAAGCCAACGCAAGAGGAAGATTTCATCCTTTCGGAACAACCAGAACTCGCTACCCTGGTATTGCAACCAACAAAAACTATTAGTTTAATTACGTCCTAAGTAGAGCAAACAATAATCTTATTTCTATCAGACAAAAGCAGTCTTGCATATGAAAGGAAACAAATAAAATGCACTGCAAATAGACATCGTAGATGAGATTCAGTAGCTGATATATACCGTCCTAAAAAAGACTCACCGCAGAGATAAAAAAAAGGGACATAGGTAGAGCTAACACGCGAAACTCTAAGGTAAAAACTAGACGCAATAAGGCAGTTAAAAAAAAGGAGAAAAGAGGCGCACTAAAAGAGGTAAAAGAAGCATCTTACCTTAAAATCTTAAGATAGGACAACGCAGGAAAATTTTACATATATTGGAGGCGTTGGGAAAAAAGAGGGAAAACATAAGGATTTTCTACTTAGTACAGGGAAGTAAACTCCATGACAAAAATAGGAACTCTGGAAAACAAATCAGACAGGTCCGGAGGGAACTGACTAGAACTAAAAGATGAAAAAACGTATAGAGATTGTGGGGTAAAGGACTTCTCCAAATTGAATTTCTAGTAGGAATACTATTGATTGAAATAAGGAACGCAGGAAGGATGTCAATTCCCCATGGTAGGAAACTTCCCACAATCTAGAGCCCCGCTTTTTTAATCTACATAAGAAAAAAGAAAGCCGATGCCAATAATAGTCTTGAGTCAAGAACTCACGGAGCTATTGAAACCAAAAGAAAAATTGAGAGGGAGAGCTTTTTTTCTACTTCAGTCATTAGTCATTCATACAGGCCTTCGCAGAAAAATAAAAATCCATCTCATCTCACGGATCAAAAAGTATGGAATAGGAGGAAATAACTCCAAAACCATAAGCGAAGCGATCGGGATCTCCGACCAGAAGAGCTGGAGCTTCCTAAACAGAAGTGGAAAGAGAGCTCAGTACGAAGGAAAAGAAAGCACTCCGAAAACTATGAAGACTTAGTGAATGTACTCCCCAGGAAATATATTGTGCAATTCAACGCACTGAACACTTTGAGCTAGGCATACAATACATTCTGCCAACAACCTACGTAGACACAGAAAGATTTTTTTATTTCAGTTCGGATTTCCGACAGAAGGGATCCTAAGCAATCGATCATTAAATAAATAAGCGAGAAAGCTCGCGTACCCAACCGGGGCTAACCTGGCGTCGTTCCTATCTATAACCTATAAGGAGAGCGATTACGAGCCAGCAATCATTAGAAGAACAAAAAAAAGCACTTAATCAAAAATCGAATCTTCTAGGCTAGTTCGGATTAAAAAGTAAAAGAAGCCCGTTGCTTTCATGATTGCAGAAGGAAGAGAGCATTTGCTACAACGACTGCAACTAAAAACAGCTATAAACAAAATCACTGCGTGCCTTCCACGGATAGGTCCCTTAATGGTAGATTAGATTAAGATCAACTTAAAGACACTTACCGGTTCAGTGCTGTACAGCGTCCGCATTTTACACGCTCTTGTCTCAATTGCTTCGCTATTCATTTCCCCCCGGCAGAAGCAGTAAGCCTAATTATTTTTCTTTCTTCCACAAAAAAGAGAGAACAAAAAAGGGAAAAAGTCTTTTGAAACAGAGATTGTCTCAGGCACTTCCATATAAGTGAAACTTTCAGAGTTGACAAAGAAAGGCTGTCCTGCACAGAGACGAGAGTGATGGCCCAGAATCAGAAATACCGAATGGAGGAATCGCCTATACTTATAACAATAAATCTAAAACCTCCGTGGAACCCCGCGGTAATATAGCTATTAACATACAAGAGAGCTAGCTCAAAGCCTGTGCACTCACAAAGGTATTAGTTGCAGAAAAGGAACCTATAAAGGCCCGGGAGAAAAGATAAGAGTCGCATCAAAAAACTTTTCACACACACAAAAGGTGGTAGGAGAATCAATACGTGGAGCTAGAGCCTGTTTCGACCAACCAATGCCCTTCCTATCAGGGACAAGACATGAGTCGGGAATGGAAGGGGATTTGCAAAATTCGATCCTTCAAATGAAAACAAGCGGAGAAGCTCGGTTGACCGAGAATGGCCCTTCCGCAGAAATGGACCTCCCATCAGTCATGGTTGACTGCGACCCCCTTTTTCAAGAAAAAAAAGAAAGACTTACAAAGCCAATGACGAGACGGAACAGAATAAACAAAACAAGGAAAAAGACCGTGCCTAATCTTCCAACCAGACTAGGGGGCAGCCAAAGGAGGAGCTAGTCCGGGAGATAGAAAGAAGTAGCTAGAGTAGAAGTCAATAACAGGGATTCGGAACAAAAGCCCATATTCGAATCGAAATGGATCAAGAAAAAGCTTGATAAAAGGAAGGATACTCCACCAACCAATACCATCTCTCCCGAAAGCACGAAACATTGTCATGCTCAATAAGATAAGTCACGGTGCTGTTATTGTTATTCTTTTAACTAAATATACGATATACTTAATTTTTAAACGTGCGCGTTAAACAGTACTAAAATAAAACAAGAAGAACTCGGCTCAGACAAGTCCGTAGAAGGTGAAAAAGAAAAGAGAAGATAAAGACAAAAAAAAGAAGAAAATACCAACCAGTCAAAAAGAGAAGAAAGAGAGAGAAGGCGAAAAATAAGAAAAGAGAGAGAGAGAAGGAAAAAGCGAAGATGGAAGGAAAAAGGGGGAGGATTGAAATTAAGCGAAGCTTTTGGGTCCCAGAAATCCCATAGCTATGGAGACTCCGTGAAAGAATTTTCCTCGCCAAGAATCAAAAAAAAGACTAACTTTCTGTCGATTCAATTAAAGCAAATCCATGAAACGAGCCCCATCATACCTTTAAACTAGAGAAGCTCTCGCTCTGCTTCCAGCCAAAAAAGTAGAAAGTCGAAGACGACCGATCTTTCTATACGAAATTACTTCAAAACACTTTGGATACAAAATCTAGGAATGATCTATATAATAATAGATATTATACAACATTTCGAACTATAGGCCCTAGAAAACTCTCTTAAGACGAATGACATTGGAGCTTGGAGTAGAAAAATAAATAATAAGTAAAGACACAGAATGGACAACAAAAAAAGGAAGAAGAAATACTCTGTAAAATAAAAAGGCAGAAAAAATAAGAAAAAGAAGAGAAAGAAAAGATACAGAATAGACGACAACAAAAAAAGAACGAATTGAGAAAGAAACAAGGAGAGAAGGAGAAAGCCAAAGAAAAAAGAGAGGAGATGGAAAAAAAGAGAAAAGTAAAATAGATCTAGGAAGAAAAATGAATAGAAGAGCAAATCGAATAAAAAAGCAAATCTCCCCTTTCCCCCTAAATAAGTATTGAAATTTTCTACTCAGACAAGTGAAATTGAACCAGTTCAGACAGTCAAAGATATGATATGATCCTTCAAAAAAATGACAAAGAAAGGAAATGGAGAGTCACTAATGACACATCCGAAAAATACTTCTGGTTGGGGAAGACAAGAAAGGAAAAGGCTTTGCATTCGACCCATTTCTAGTATTTGCCCTTTACCTTTAAGACTAATTTTACTATTTAACTAAGAAAACTGTGTTAAAAGATTACATAGCAAGGGACCAAGAAAAGTCTCAATTACAAGTAAGTATAGAACTGAATAGAGCCCCTTTCATACACAAAAAACTTAAAAAAGGAGGATTTCTACGATTATGAATATAATTATTAAGTATTAAGTAAAAAATATAATCTAAGAAGTGCTCTGCAAAGGATCGGAAAAAAAATTATTGTTGCCAAAGCGAACGAACGTGAATTACAGTAATCTACTTTTGTACAAGAACTGAAACGAAATTCGAATCACCTCCAAAGAAGAAAGACATAAACTTTCAAAGTGAAAAAAGAGCCAACAGGAAAGAAGTCAGAACGAGAAAAAGAAAAAAAGAACAGAGAAAGGGTCCAAAACGATACAGAGCCAGAAAATATTTCTACACTGGAGTTCAAAATCAAAGTGTTTTCCGAGTAAAAAGTGTATTCTGATAGCTTCATGAGGAAGGACGCATCCAAAGCGAAAAAGATGTTAATTCCTATGTTCCTAATTTTTTCCATTGTTTGTATTAGCAGGAAGAAAGTCTTGCTGGAAATGAAACACCAACAACAAAGTACCAATCTATCTACTTTTCCCAAGTTTCCGTGTTGAAGTAGAATTAGTTGAATTAAACACTAAGGCCTTTCCACTTTTCCTGATTTAGTTTCACGTCGTTCTTCCAGATCTACCTTTGGATGCATTTTTTGGAGGCAGTAGGTCGATGAGCAACAACGTTGGCTTCTCAAGGTCTGCATCATTTGTTCAAATCCTATTTCCTACAGAGGATTGTTCTGGTCCGAATTGTTGTCTAGGTTGTTTGCTGGTTTTTTGTTTGTCATTTCTTTTTTTTCTGTTAGTTTCATCATACTTTACACTTTATTTTCTATTCTATTCATTCTTTTCCTTCCCATCTTCTTTATTCTTATTCGTGAGAGTAGTTCGGCTTTTATTTCTTTAGATTGGATTAGCTACTACTGTAATAATAGTTTATAATAGTATCTAGAAATTCTATGAATTTAAATTAGTTTATGGCTTAGTGACCCCATTAGGAAAGTCTGTCTCGTCGCTTTGGAAGCTTTAGTAGTAATGGCGAGGAGTTCCTTCTCGACCCAGATTTAGATTGTTTCGAAGGTTTCTTTGTCTTCCAAATACTTTCTTAGCGCCTCTTTGTTTATGGTGATTGCTTTCTCTGAAATAGCTTTTTTTCTTCTAGATATAGATAGCTGTTTTTGTCTTCTTTGTCTTTTTCCTTCTTCTTTGCTTTCGTCTTCCTGTCTTTCTTCTTTTCCTTTCGCTTATCTTTTTTCTTTTTCACTCTTTTTTCACCTCTATGTCTTTCTTCTTTTTGTTATTTTCAGAAGTGGCTTTCTCGTCTTCTAGTCTAGCCTCTCAATGCTTGTTTCTATGGAATATTCTATAATTCTATATAATATTCCATTTGATTTAGATAGTACATATATATCCAGTATTTGCATTTTTCTTGCAGTTGTTGTAAAATGCAAACTAGGTAAGTCGCTGAATTCTGGTCTGCTTTGTTATAGCAACTATGCTACTAAATGATCTACTCTAATTAGTAAACTTACTATAATATTATTCTTCAGAAGTTGTTTCGTAGTCATCTCTGGAATGTAGGTATAATGGGTCTCAGTATGGAATACTACAGCAGTAAGTGTTGCATAAACTTTGTAGAATTATTTCATTAATTTATTTCATTCATTTCTATTATTGACTATTTTTTCTATTTTATTTTCTATTTACTTTTTTTAATTTCTTATTTATTTCTTTTTGACTTTCTTATTTTTCTTATTATTTTTTCTATTTAAAAAGAACTATTTCACTATTTTTTTGGAATATTCTATTTCACTTATATATTATTTTTTTATTATGAACTTATCTATTTCTATATTATTTGATTTGATTCTTATTTCTTATTAATTATTAGATATTATATTAGATAAAAATTATTAGATATTATTATTAGATAGTAATATGAATTATTCGAAATGAATTAGAACTTATAACTACAAATTCTATAACATACTATCTAATATACTATTATTTAGACTTGTGTATATAGACTTGTGTAACTATTCTTGTGTAACTATTCTTGTGTAACTATTTCTATTTCTTTCTTTTTCATATATTTATGAACATTTCAAACATTTTACATATTATTTACATATATTTAAACATCTATTTCACATATATTTATTTTTTGTAACATTTTTATTTACA
>JAYMSM010000209.1:0-13402 GCA_036897885.1 Plantago crassifolia | reverse complement strand
TAAATATATTTAAGTAAACACCTCTCTTTTTTGCTGCTTATGTTCAGTTAAAAAATACTAAAAAAAATGAAATAGACCAAGAATGTAGGGTCTATGAAAGAAATGGAACAAATAACTGGCCGGGACTAGAGTCGGCTCAGGTTGGTAAGTGAAAACGGAAGTTATTTTCCTAAAGATTCTTCTTCTCTCTTTAGTAATATTATTTTTTCACCTATATAGTATTCCACTTCCTCTTTTCCATCTATCTCTTATTTGTTTTCTTCTCTGTCTGATCTGTCTCTTTCTTCTTTTCTCTCTCTTCTTTTCTTCTCTGTTCTTTTTCTGTCTCTTCTTTTCTTTCTCTTTTCCCTTCTCTTCTCTGTCTTCTGTCTTTCTCTCTCCTCTCTGACTCTCTTCTTTCTTTCTCTTCTTCCTCTCTTTCTTCTTGTTTTCTTCTTCTCTCTTTCTTGTTTTGTTCTTTCTCTCTTTTCTTTCTCTCTTTTCTTTCTCTCTTTCTGTCTCTCTTTTCTTTCTTGTTTTTTCTCTTTCTTGTTCTCTCTTTCTTCTTGTCTCTTTTCTATCTTCTTTTCTCTTTTTAAATCCTTTTCTTCTCAGTGAATTTGATTTTAAGCTTTCTCTAAATACAAATTGAAACGAATGCAAAATGGGTCCTATCTTATTCTGTTTTGTTACTTAGGGTCTTTTTGTAGATTCTTTGCTCTGGATTTTGGTTGGTGGGCCCTAGGACTCTACTTTGGTAGAAGCTTTTGTTTTTACCTTCGATTGCAAATCTTGGTTGGAGTGAATTAGTCTGTCATCGATCACAAGTGAGGATGTGTCCTGTTATTCGAAGGCATTTTTTGCTCTCTCTGTTTCTTTTTTCTTTCTTTTTTTTTGTTTTTCTATTTGGTAGCTAATGATTTCTTCTATTTTTTTTTCTGTCTTTCTTTGGGCCAAGGCTTCAAACCCTTTTTTGCATTCTCTGGATTCCGAAGCTCTCTCCTGCGATACAGTTTGAAATTGATCGAATTTGCTTTCGCCCGACGTGGCTGTCTAGCAATGTCTGCATGAAGGTTTTTTTCGGAAGCTTACTACCTATCATTACCGCGCTTTTTCCTTTGATTCCTGTTTTTTCTAAGGTTGCTCGGATGTCTTCTTCTCTCCTTTACTTCTTCCTTTTTCGTTTTTTTACTCTTTTTCTTTTTCGACAAATGTATTTCTTTTTTCTTACTAAGGTTTTCATGTGGGACTATGAACAGGGATCTTCCACGCAATGTAAATGATCTTAGCATTCGTATGATTTTAGAAACTGGGTCTATGCTTAAAGTAGGAATCGATGCAGTTCTAGGCGTTTTGCTTTTCCCGGCGAACTCCTCTTTGGAAATGGGCAAGGAAGAAAGAGGCTCAAATAATTAGGTAGAAATGTAGAAATTAGGTAGAAAGAAGTTTGCATCTGTCTGGAAGTGCTTGTATTTTGCATTTTTCTAAAGACTTCTTGTGTTCTACGTCTTAGGTCTTGATCCACGAACTCTCTAGGAAAAGTAGAGGGGCTTCGGTTCCACTTTGTATTCTTGCATCAAAGGGTCAGGGCTCTTGTTCGTAATACTATTTCTAGCTTTACGCGAAACTGGTTTACCTTCTCTTTCTACGACTTTCCTCATTCTCTCTTTCTCTTCTTATTCAAATAACTATTCTATTTATTTATTAACAAACTAAACTTAAAAATGAAATGTAAAAAAATAATTAAGAAAAGTGCTTCCTTATTTTGATTTTTCTAGCCAGTATAATATGTACTATGTTTCTAGTTCCTATTTTAAGTTCTTATTTCGCTGTTCCTTTGGATTAAAGAGAAAAACACTTCTTGGACTTGGAAATAAATAACCCCAAGTACTAATTTGACTATCTTTCATTATAGCTACGTTTGAGGTTCTGCTAGTGGGAATTTGGATACTTCGGTTTAGTATTGTCGGGGAGCCCAGACTGCTAAGCTTTTTTTTCTTTGTTGTTCTTCTATGCTATTTTTACATAATATATATAGTTTACTAGATTAGAAATATTTATTTACTTAAAAATTTTAAAAATACTTAATTTATTTTATTTATATTTTATACTACTTATTATACTACTTACTTATACTACATATATATAGATACTACATATAGACAAAATGAAAAAAATAGAAAATAGTTTTTTATGAATTAGATTTCTTTTATTAGTTTTTCATGGTTCAGATCCTTATTTCCTTTATTGGAAAATAAATAAAAACGAGAGTTTCCGCCTTCTCTCATTTTGGGTAGCTTTAGTTCCATTTTGAAGATTCTCTTAATTTCGATCTAGGTTGGATAGATCTTGTAATTTATAGCGCCTTTCTGTTCGGGGCGCCGTTTAAGAGCTTTTCGTTCTCTTCTGTTCTTTCTCTTTTTTCCTCCTTTCACTCTCTTATTCTGTCTCTGCTCTGTTCTCTGTCCTTTCTCTTTTCTGTCTTTTGTCTTCTCTTTTCTTTCTTCTGTTTCTTCTTTTTTCTATTTTTCTTTCTATCTCTCTTTCTTGTTTCATTGTTCACTAGATTTTCAGTGTATTTCTCTTCTAGGCAGTTTTCTATTTTTTAGAAAATCTTACTAGATGCTTCCGCTTTTAGGGCCTTGGATTCTCCTAAGGGCTAGAACTCCATTCTCTTTTCACGATGTCTTTCGTGAATTTTTACATTTTCTTTTCCTTCTTTGATGGATTTGTCATAGTCGGGACAGCCTTTTCTCTTTCATTTTTTTTATTTCATATGTGTATATACGGGTGGTTTTCTTTATTTCCCCTCTTTCTGGCGTGAAGCGGTATGCTTGGTTGAAGAATGGTAGTATAAAAAAAGGGGCCTTCGTGACGTTTGTTCTACTGTTTTCTCTCTTTCTTTCCTTTTGTTATTTTTTCTCTTCTTCTTGTTGTTCTTCCTTCTTTTCTTTTTTTGTTTCTTTGTTTTCTTCTTATTTTTTCTTTCTTTCTCTTTTGTTATTTTTTCTTCTGTCTCTCTCTCTTTTCCTTCTTTTCTATCTTTTTTTTCCTTTTACTTTTCACTATGTTTCACTATGGGTATTTTGCTTGTTCTGCTGTCTTCTCTCTGATTCTTCTCCTTGTTCTTTTTTTTTTCACTTTTCTACTATATTTTTATATTTATTTTTCTTACTATCATCTTATTACTATCTTACTATATTTTCTATATTAATATTATACCAATAGGGATCTTCCCATGCAGATGGAAATCGAGATCAGAAAAAATAAGTAAAAAAATAAGTCAAAATGAAGTAAATATATATTATTTATTATTTCTAAAATAGAAAATAAATAGAAAAATAATAAATAGAAAAAGAAAGATATGATCAACCAAACAGCATAGAAGTGATCCCCCCTTACTATACCTTAGATAGACAAGAATTGAATGATAGACGTGTCCTTCTGGACCCATGGGAGATTCAATTGAATGAACCTCAGGCATGGAAGGAAGCGCGTCCAACTAAGAGAGCGAGGGGGCCACTCTGAGAATCCAAACAAAAATAGGAAAAAGAAAAGGTGTTGAGAAGAACGAAAAAGAAAATCAGAAAATAAAGAAGAAGGATTTCCGATTCCTGAAATAAGAAAAAAATGTCAGAAAGAAAAAACATAGGAAAGAGAGAAGAAAAAGAAGAAGAAAGAAGGAGGAGAAGAAAGAGGAAAAACAAGAGAGGAGAGAAACAAGAAAGAGAAGAAAGAGAACAAGTGTCAGAAATAAGAACAAGAATAAGAATAAGAATCAGAGATAAAGAGAAAGAAAGAATCAGAACAAGAATCAGAGAGAAGAAGAAAAAAAGAGAAGAGAAAGAGAAAGAGCAGGGCAGTCAGTACGAGATCGCATTTCCGAGAAAAGAGGAGAGACAGAAGAGAAAGAAAAGAGAGAGAGGAGAAGAGAAAAAGCGAAGAAAGAAAAAAATGAAGAGAGACCAAAGATACAAGAAGAAGAAAGACAACAACAATCAGAAGAAAAAACAAGAAAAAAGAAAGAGAAAAAAGAAGGTTCGGAAAGAAAGAGAACGAGATAAGAACAAGAAAAAAGAAAGAGAAGAAGAGGAAGAAGGGAAGAAAGAGGAAGAAGAAAAGAAGATCAGAAGAGAAGAAAAAAGACAGAAAAGAAAGAGAAAAGAGGAAAGACAGAGAAGAGAGAATAGGAGAGAGAGAGGAAGAAAGACAGAGACAGAAAACAAGAAACAGAACAAGAGAAAGAGAGAAGAAAGAGAGAAGAAAGAGGAAAGAACAAGAAAAAAGAGAGAAGAACAAGAAAGAGAGAAGAAAGAGGAAAGAATAAGAAAAAAGAGAGAAGAAGAAAGAAAAGAGAAGAAAGAGAAAGAAAAGTGAAAAGAAACAAACAAAGAAAAAAGCAAGAAAGAAAGAAAGTTCGTAAAAGAAAGAAAGAAAGTAGGAGAAAACAAGGAAAGAGAAAATGGAAAGAAAGCAAGAAAACAAAGAAAGAAAGGAAAAAATCAATCACATTTTGTTATCGTCCCATTCTATAAGAAAAAAGAAAGAGAACAAAGAGTTGTCCTCCATTCCGACTTGCCACAAAAAAAGAGAAGAAAAAAGAAGTAGAATTTGGTTGTCGTCCATTTCGAAGAAGAAAGATAGTCGATCTGAAATAATCAGAAAGAAAAGAACTAAGATTTTATTGTCATCCATTCCGAGACCAAGAGGTCGAAAACAGAAGAAAGAACGAAAGAGAAAGAGACCCAGAATCAGAAGGCAAAAGAGAGAGAAGAAAGAGAAAGTAAGAAGAACAAGAAAAAGACAGAGAAGAAGAAAAGAGAAGAAGATCGAAAAGAGAAAGAGAGAAGAAGAGAGAAAGAACAGAAAGAGACAAAGAGAAGAGAGACAGAGCAGACAGAACAGGAGAGAGAAGAGAGAAGGAGAAGAGAGAAAGAAAGGAAAGAGAGAAGAAGCAGAAAACAAAGAAAAGAAAAGCAACATTTATTGTCGTCCATTTGAGACTAGCTCCGAGCTACTACACATTTCAAAATTTGTTCTCGTCCATTTGAGACTACCCACTAAAAATTTTTGACTTCTTTTGTTGTCGTCCATTTCCAATTAAACAACAATAAAAGAAAGGAGAAATCAAAAAAGAAAAAAAGAAGGAATCGAGTCCAGTCTACCGACCAATCCAGGGCTTCATTGCTTTGAAGTACACAAAGATCAGAACAATCTCAACCAAAACAGGTCCTGCAATTCCGTATAGAAAGATCAGAACAATCTCAATCACAAAAGAGCAAGGAATTGTGTGTATAGAAAGATGACTGACCAAATCCATAATCCCTAATTGCGTATAGATAGAAAGAGGAAAACAATCTAGAGAAAGAGAAAGCAATCAGAAAAGACAAAGGAATACAGAATCTAGTAGACAAAGAAGCCAAACTCACTCACAACAGATCAAGGAATTGCGTCTAGAAAGAAAAAGGAATCAGTCTTCGAAAAGGCCAATCAAGGAATTGCGTATACAAAGAAAAAAGAAACAATCCAGGAAGTTGACCGAGAAAGCCAAAGAAAGAATGGCCCATACAAAGAGTGCACGAAATTGAATCAGAATCCAATCAGGGAATGGCGTAGAGAAAGATGGATTGGAGTCCAAAGCAAAGGCAGTGAAGAAAGAAAAAAAACTAAGTGAGAAAGAAGAACAAAGCGAGAACAAAAAGAAAAAGCAAAGAAAGAGAACCAGAGGTCGAAGACAAAAGGGAAGAAGAAAAGAAGAAAGAGGAGAAAGAATCAGAAAAAGAAGACAGAGAATCAGAGAAAGAACAAGAATCAAAGTCAGAAAAGAGAACAAGAGAGAGAAAAGAAGAGACAGAGAAGAAGAAGAAGAAGAGAGGAAGAAGAAGAGGAAGGAAAGAAGAAAGACAAAAGAGAGAAGAGTAGAAAAGAAAGACCATAGTCATAGTAGACGAAGATAGAACCAGAGTAAGAGGAAAGAAGAGAAAGAAAAAAGAAAGTACCAGTCCGAAACCAAGAAAAGAAGAGAAAGAAGAAAAAAAGAGAAAGGAAATAAAAGAAAGAAGAGAGAGAAGAAGAAAAGAAAACAAAGAGAGAAGAAGAACAAGAGAGAAAAGAGAGAGAGGAAAGATCAAGAGAGAAAAGAGAGAAGAAAGACAAAAAGAGAAAGGAAAAAAAGAAGAAAACAGGAGAAAGAAAACAAAGAAGGGAGAAAAAGAAGAAAAAAGAAAAGAGTAGAGAGAGGAAGAAGGAAAGAAAGAATCAGAGACAGAGGAAAGAAGAAGAAGAGACAGAGAAAGAAGAAGAAGAGACAGAGAAAGGGAGAGAGAAGAGAAAAAGAGAAGAGAAAGAGAAATCAGAGTCAAAAAACCAGTAGAAAGAAGAAAAAGAGAGGAAGAAGAACAAGAGAAAGACAGGAGAGAGAGGAAACAGAAAGACCACAAAAGATAGAACAAGAGGAAAAGAAGAGACAGGAGAAACAAGTAAAAGAAGAAAGAAGTAAAAGAATCAGAGACAGAGAGAAGGAGAGAGAGGAGAAACAAGAATCAGAATCAGAGAGAAAAGAAAGAAAAGGAAAAAATAGAACAAGAAAACAAGAAGAAGAAAGAGAGAAACAGAGAGTCAGACAAAGAGAAAGAAAAGAAGCAGAGCAGAGAAAGAGAGCAGAAAAAGAACAAGTGTCAGAAAGAAGACAAGAGAGAGAAACAGACAGAGACAAAGAAAAAAGAGAAGAGAGAAAAGGACAGAAGAAAGAGAAGGACAGAAGAAAAAGAGCTGACGTCCTACTAGAAAAAGTACCAGTCAAAAACAAAAACAGACAGAGAAGAAGGAAAAAGAAGAAAGAGAAGGACAGAAGAGAGAGAAGAAGAAGGAAAAAAGAAAGACAGAGAAGAAGAAATACGAAATCCAGAGAGAGAAGGAGAGAAGAATCAGAATAAGAAGGCAAAAAACCAAAGAGAGAAAAAAAGAACAAGAAGTAGAAAGAGAGAAGAATCAGAAAATCAGAGACAGAGAAAAGAAGAAAAGAGAAGAAAAAAAGAGAGAAGAAAGAATCATAAATCATAGAGAAAAGAGAACAAGAATAAGAGGGAAGAAAAGAGAGAGAGAAGAACAAGAATAAGAGGCAGAAGAAGAATCAGAAAAAGAATCAGAGAGAGAGAAGAAAACAAGTCTCAGAAAGAAGAATAAGAACAAGAAGAAGGAAGAGAAAAAAGAGAGAAAAAAAGTCAACTATCTAAAACACACGAAAAAGAGACCGTGCTTCCGATTCTACATACAAAGGACTTATCCGTCGATGGAAAGTCGATATTGGGAATTGGAAAACAAAAAGAAAAAAACTTCATATACGAAAAACACACGAAAAATATAGCTTGCTTTTGATTCTACATAGAAAGGACTTTTCGTCGATTTGAAACGTTGATTTGGAATTCGGACAGAAAAAGAGACAGAAAAGAAAAAGAAGAAAAAGAGAAAAGAGAGACAGAGAGAGAAGAAAGAGAGAAGAGGAGGAGACAAAAGGAGAAAAAAAGAAAATGAAGACAAAAAAGGAGCTTCGGATAGAATCTAAGAAAAAACGCCGCGAGCGAAGAAAGAAGGAAAGAGGGAAATCCACTCTCTCATCCTAGGGCAGAGGGAGAAAGAAGTGCGAAAAAGAAAGAATACAGATCCGGAAAAAGCAAACAAAGACCGAAAAAGAGAAGAAGGAAAAAAGAGAAAGAAAAAAAAGAACTTTCCGTCCTCCCAAACAAAAAGAAAAAAGAGGAGAAAAGAGAAAGAAAAGAAAGAGAAAAGAAAGGGCCAGTCCGAAGAAGAACAAGAGAACAAGTAGAAAAAAAAGACAGAATAGAGATCGAAGAAAAAGAAAGAGAAGAGAGAGAAAGAGTCAGAAAAAAAGAGAGGAGGAAGAAAAGAGAAAAAGAAAAGAAAGTTTCATGCAGGAGATCCAATACTTGCCAAGAGAACTTACCCCCAAAGAGGAAAAAAAAGATTGTCATAGGTTCCAATACTACATCACCAAAGATCAAGATTCAAAAAACAACCTGAAAAAAGACAATGCAAAAGCAAGACCCATCAAAGCTAACACAAATAGACCAGACCAAAAAAACAAAACCAGAAAAAAGACAAAACAAACAGAACATGGAATCAAGCCCGACCTTCCACACCTTTGAAACAGAAAACCAAAAAGAACAGAACAATAAAAGAAAGAGAGAGGAAAAAGAAAAACAAAGAAAGCACGCTGACAAACTACCAGTCTAGAGACCCGGAAAGAACCTAGGCCTAAACAACAAACACAAAAAGAAAGCAATAGAAATAAAACAATTTCTCCACTTTCACTACTAGTGACCGAGATCAAGGATATCCAGCCAATCAAAAACCCTAGGAAAAAGCTGACAGACAAGGACTAGACCACAACTCAAAGTGACAAAGAATAGAAAAATAGAATGAAAAAGAATAGAATAACGAAGAATAGAATAGAATAGAGAGAGAAAAGACAAATACCAATCAGAAAAGGATTGAGTTTCACAAACAAGAGATCCATCCAATCACGCTACGAAAAAGAGAGAAAATGCTAGAAAACAAAGACTATCGAAAACATTTCCTAGAAATAGAAGGGAAAGGAAAGGGAAAAAACACAAGAGAAGGAAAGAAGAGAGAAAATAAGAACAAGTGTCAGAGAAAAGAAAAAGAGAAAAGAAAGAAGAGAGAAGAAATGAGAGCAGAAAAGAAAGAGAAAAGAAGATCGAACTCACAGGAAAAAATAAAAAAACCCAGAGAACAACCAAGAAAGAATCCTACGCACTACGGAATTGTACCAACCACACCTTAAAAAAAAGATATACTCCCTCCCATACACAAAGATACTCCTCGAAAAAGAAACCAAAAACGGGGAGAGCAGGGAAAAGAAAGATACCCTTAAAACGAATACGAAAAATCCGGGGACAAGAAAGGAAAGGAGAGGAGAGGGAAGGGAAAGGGACAAGAGAAGATGAAAACATCCTCAAGGCTCTCGAACCCAAACCCTGACGAATACCAAAAATCGAAAACAAAGAAAAAAAAACAAAGGACGAAAAAAAGAAGAGAAAAGAAAGAGATCGGAAAGAGAAAGAAGAAAACGAAGAGAGAAAAAAGAATAAGAGAAGAAAGAGAAGAACAAGAAGAAGAGAAAGAAAAGAAAAAGAGAGAAAAGAGAAAGCAAGAAAGAAGAGAGAAAAAAGAAGAAGAAAGAGAAAAGAGAAGAAGAAAGAAAAAACAAGAAAAAGAGTCAGAAGAAAGAAAAAAGAAAGAGAAGGAGACAGAGGAGAAAAGAGAGAATACAATAAAAAGAACAACAATCAGACGAAGAAGGAAGAAAAGGAGAAGAACAAAAAGAAAGAAGAGATTACAGAATCAGAGAGGAAGAGACAGAGAGGAAACAAAAGACAGAAGAGAGAGAAGGAGGAAAAGAGGAAGAAGAAAGAGAAAAGAAGGAGAAAGAGAGAAGAATCAGAGAAAGAAAAGAGAAGAAAGAGAGAAGAAAAAGAGAGAAGAAAGGAAAAACAAAAAGAAAGAGAAAAGAATCAGAGAAAGAGAAAGACAAGAGAGATATTCTATGAAAAATAGAAAATAAAAATGACTAAAAAAAAATTCATAATAATAATAATAGTAAATTAATAAATAATAGTAAATTAAAAAAATTAAAAATGAAATTACTATTATACTATTTACTATTTATTGTATTTGAGATTTGATACTCCAAAAAAAATAATTTAAATTAAAAAAAAAATGGAAAAGTTAAATATATTATAATATAGTTAGTAATATAGTTAGTTAAAAAAGCAAGAGAAGCATAAAAAGGGGAGTTTGTTTATTAAAATATTTTGTTTATTAAAATAGAATATAAAAAATCTAAATACAAAGAAGAGAAAAGCATTATTTTAATTTTAAAATTATATCAAATAATAAAAAAAGCAAAGGTGGAGAGTTTTCAATGCGCAGAGAGGCAGAAAGAAGAGCCTCGATAGCTGGATCAAAGATCGAGTTGAAGATGAGAATTCCATGCGAAATGGAAAAAAACTCATCATAGAAATGCAAAAAACTTTTTTATTTCCAATAGAATGGTTTGTGATTTCCAATAACAAAAAAGGGGAAAGGGGGAGTTCAAAGGGCAGATCGAAAAGAGAAAAAGGAGAAAATAGAATAGATAAGAGAGAAGAAGTATGACGAAGAGCACTAAAAAAAAAGAAATAAATGACAATAACCGAGAAAACAACCTAGAAGTAGGTAGGCAAGAGGATTTAAACCCGCGCCACGGACCTGGAAAAGCCGTTGTCATTTCTTATTAAACTATCTACTCCAAGTACGGCCGGAGCCCCCACACTATATTATATAATATAGTTAACTATTAGTTAACTAACACTATGTCAAAATATTCCCATATTCCCTACTATAACGAAAATAGTACCAAATGCGCTTTGGAAGAAAGTGAAAGATCGGGGAGGAACTTTTTTTCTTAAATAAGAAATGAGTTGATAGTCGATTGATTTAATTTTAATTCTATCTTGAACTCGGAAAAAAGTCTGCTTTGGGGAAAAGAATTTCTAAAACTGGAAGAAATCGGGATTAGACGGGAAAAGGATTTAGTGCTAGCTAGAAATTAAAAGTAGAGATCGAAAAGTTGAAAAAAATAAGGTCGTCCAAATAGAAAAAGGTGAGTGGGCATCATAATCCTCGTGTTCCACAGCATCTGGACAGTGAAAAAGGGAATAAGGGAAGTCATTTGAGGTTCCTTGGTGTAGCGTATGACAGTGTAAGTATGTGTACTTTACTTTTTAACTTTAAGGTATGGGCAGCCTGGAACAACAGAAGTAGTAATCCTCCTTTTTAAGTTTAATTCAGAAAAACTGTAGGATCTTTTTTTTATGTTTCGCTTTTTTCTAGTTATTAAATAGTTATAATAGTTATTAAAGGCTCTTCGCTTCTGTTTTGACGACTTGGACGACTCTAATCGGGGGAAGAAATCTTGCGAAGAACGGAAAAAAGATTTACTTTGAGCTTCTTGTTAAGTTGTTAAGGATTGGGGGCGGAAATCCCCGAAAAAGGCTTAGTGAGAACTTTTTTCTATGATAGGACTTGTCTAGAGTAGGGTGAAAACCCTAAAATATGTCTGAACTAAGTAAAATCGTCTAACTAGCTAGGGAAGATGTCCTATCATGACTAAGGGCTGTCACGTTGTGGATCAAAGATTTTATGTTAATCGCAAGAAATCAGAAAGAGTAAGTTCATGTTAAAAAAAAATTATAAATTAACTATTAAAATTAAATAAGAAAAGTCCGCTTTATGGAATAGGAGGAAGCCGGTGAATTATTCCAGGAGTCTCCAACATGTTAATTATATTAAGATACTAAGGCTAAGGTTGGTGGAATTGTTCCATAATCATAATATAATAAATTCCGTCGGGAGATCGGGCTTTTTCTTTTTAAACTGTATGGTCCACCGTTGAATAAATTAGGTTAATTCAATAAGATTTATAGAATGGTAGGATGCGGCGGTATTAGGTGAGTGCAGAATCATATAGATGTCGTCCGAAAAATGGAGCATGGACTACGGATTATAATATAATTATATGGGCTAGTGTTGTAATAATGTTGGAGGTTAACCAGAGATCGAATCTAGGTTTCTCGTTTATTTTCACAAAGATTCAAAATCTGCAGAAGAAAAGCCCTTAGTTAGTATAGTGGTTTAATTAAAGAATCGCGAGCTCAGAGATCCTTTTCCTTGAAATTTGTCAGATTGGAGTAGTTTGATGTCGGTAGAATGAAAAGGGGTTTTCAGACCTAGGGCGAATGAAAGTTCCCCAAAAATAGGATCTGAATGCGAAATGACAGGGGACCGGCATGTGTTGGGAGGAGGAAACTGTCTGCGAATGGGGCGCTTAATAATACAAATACGAATAAAGGGCCCATTGGAAAAATCTTTTTTTCGGATAGGGAACATGAGGTTATAGTAAATATAAAAAGGGCCTCTTAAATTTTTTTTGATTTCTAAAGATACTATATACTAGTATAGGATGGCCGAAATGAAAATATAAAAAAGTAGAAATCGAAAGAATGAAATGTAGAAAAATGACGTGATGATCATATGGACGGGATGGAAAAGGGGGCTTTTAGCTTCCTATTTATGAGATCAAAGCTAAGGTAGTTAAGCTCTTATGTATGGACCTTTCAGATAAAAATGGTTGTGTCAAGCAAGTATAACTGGCTCGGGAGCTTACAGGTATAAATAATAGAATTGTCTCTATTATCTCTATTATAAAAAATAGAAAGTATTCATAAAATCTTGAAAAAAGGATTCGTAGATAGAATCCTAAAGACTCCTTCTTAAAAAGGTTTCCTTTTTTGGTGGTATCAAAGGAGGCGGTCTTTCTCGAAGTCATAGTCCCTCTTTCTTCATTCATAGGATGGAAATGTTACTGCATCCGCATCGTCGAGTCGATGTCAAATATTGACTTTCTCATTTGTGAAAATATATATATCTTTGCTTAAAGTTTAGCTATAAAACTATATAAAATTAAAATATATAAAAAATGTAAAATAGTTCTATTCTATTCATAACGGCACTCCTAAAGAATGAGATTAATCAAAATGGTACCCATCTCTTATGAGATGAGAAAAGTGGGCCCCTAGAAAAAATTTGAAAAATTGAAGGGTGATAGGCAAGTAACGGATAATTCTAATGGAATTTTTATAAATATTATATTTCATTCATCTATTTCAATTAATAATCTTCCTCATAAATATTTTAAATTATAATTCAATTTATATTCATTAATTTCATTAATTTATTATTCGTGTTTTGGATACTGGGATGTCCTTCCAGTTTGCTGTTTCCTCACCTACCAACATCAAAAATATATTCATCACACCATCTTTCTTCACTTCCCAAAAACAAAAGCCTATTCACCATTTCCATTTCTTTTAACAGTTTTCGCTTACTGGTTTTTTCTTCATTTTGCTGTTTTATTTACTACTTCACAATGCCAAAATATATTCATAATTCAAAGTTTTTACTTAATTATAAATATTCATAAATTTGGTGCTTAGTTATTATGCTCTACCAATTTTATCCCACAGTTATTCCATTCATATGTCACAGTGATGGTAAAAGTCTAAAAGATCAGGTGAAGCAATGAAAGGAGATGATAAAAGACCAGCAAAAGTTCAGACAACATGAAAATTGGAAATCTCAAAATATGAGTAAAAATTAAAAAAAAAAATCTCCACCTGCAAGTAGAAAATCTTTCAAGCAGTAAACCAAAACCCTTGTATTCAGATTTGTTTTATACAGGACGCGGAACATAAACTAACATTCTGTAATGATATGGTTCTATATAACTCTCCGGTATGAGCCGTCAGTATCTAAAGTTGCTGATAGTGCCAGACAAGTGTAT
>JAYMSM010000208.1:0-13414 GCA_036897885.1 Plantago crassifolia | reverse complement strand
CGTTAGGGTTAGCGTGCAGTTTTAAAAAATATTAAAGTAATAGAGTAAAATGAAAAATTGAGTAGGGTAGGTTGATAATATGTGGTGATAAAGAAATGTATAGATGTTAAAATAATGTTTTAATGTGTGAGGTATGTTCCGTTTTTAGTATTGAGTAAAGTTTTGTGTGACATCCAGAAATGGAAAGTGAGTAAAGTTTTGTGGGACGGTGGGAGTATGATATTGTAAAGGATTTGATTTTGGAATCACCTAAAATGTTCTCTACTCCAATGTCATTTATCCATAATGATTTTAACCGAGGTGTGATACAATGTATTATCAACTAAGTAACATTGATCAACAACAAACATTTTACAAACGTTGCATATTTAACTTTAAAACAACATGTTTAGCAATACATACTGTAATGGTAGATGTATATAGTATTTTCGATATTTGTCATAAAAATGTGATATTTGTATCAATAAAAAGTTTCTACCAAAATATAAGAATTTTATTACTACTTCTTAGTTAGAAATATGAAGTTAAAGTATAAGAGATTGATTAGCAATCGATTAAGTTTTAGAGTTATCGACTTTCTTTAATCCAGTAATAATAATCGAAGTTTTGAAGAGAGAAAAATGAGAGTTTAACTCAATGCCAAAACTAATAACTTTAACATTTAATTATTGAGTTATGTATTATTGAATTAAGGGCTTAACTTATCAATGCCAAACACTTCGTTAAATTTCAGTTTTCTTCCCTTTAATCATTTGTTGAAAAATTATGAAAAGTCTAACTTTAAACAGGATTGTGTTCCTCTGTCCATTCAATACTTTAACACTCTCTTCCCTTGTATTTAAAATTTTGTTATTTTCAAATTAAATTCAGACCCATTCAGTTCATTTCAATTAACTTAAATTTTGATTAGTTCAAATTTATACTCCCTCCGTCCATGAATAAGATTTCCACTTTCATTTTGGTCAATAAAATAAAGTTTTGCTTTAATTATTATATTGCAATTTGAGGTGGTTGTGGTACTTTTTGAAGTGTTGTAAGTAAATAAGTGGACAAAGGGAAACCATCACATTTCTATAAAAGGAAATGAGAAACTTTGTAATAAAAGTAAATGATAAGATTTGTAATGGACTACATAAAAGTAAAGTGGGCAACTATTGACTGGACGGAGGGAGTACTTCACTTCACTTTAGAAATTCTAGCTCCATTCAGTTCATTTCAATTAAATTCAGTTTTGTTTAGTCCAAATTTGTACTCACTTCAGTTAAGAAATTATCAATTTAAAAGAATAGAGCCTAACTCAATTAATGCTTTCTATTTCTGTTTTTATGACACATTGCAACTCCAAAAAAAAAACGGAAAAACGATGATCAATAATGGTTCCTCATTTCTCGAGCCCGACCTATTAGTTAGAGGGCACTGTACCAAATGAACTAATGAACTGTGCTTCCATGTTGACTGTGCTTCCATGTTGACAGTGCCACTCCAAATTATTCACATTCATGTACTCTAACAAATCATAGTTGTTGGATCTAAAGTCAATTTTATTTGTTTAATCTTGAAAGTAATAAACAAAACAATGTCCTAGTGTGACCATTAGTATATCTAATCAGACTAATCTAATGCCTTATTTATTCTACCCCACACAAGTTTACATCGTTTGATCATAAGTAATAAGATCGTTGTCTTTAATATCATCAGTCTCTAATCATCCTTTTTTTCCAGTGTGCCTAATGCCAACCAAAGTGGGAAAGTCATGCATGATGGGAAAGAAAGGAGCATGTATAATTGAACATATGAAAAATGAGTTATAAGGTTGTTCAGTGGAAGAGGAGAGGAGTTACAAATAAGAGGTTTGGGTTCGATCTTTAGTTGTTACAGGTTTACGTGTACATTTATATTTACTTGATATGAAAATAGAGAATCTCATTCGGCAAAATTTGATTCCCTATCCGACTATGACTTGTGAGTTGTGAGTGGCTGGGCCAGGATAAACACAGCCTCATCAGGCCTTGGCCTTTTTCTGCAGCTCCAACAACACAAAGACAACTTTATAAATTCTTCTACGTCTCTTCTCTCCTCTTCCTCCAGCTCTGGTTAGTCTCTTGCTTTCTTCAAAACAATATAGTAGTCTTAATTCAATTCCTCCTCTTGAGCTTTGCTATATTACAAGTAGAGTATCTGTGTCAAGTTGGCCTAGTTTAGTTATCTGAATCTAATCACAGAGCTAGCTTATTTCTTGTCTTGCACTAATACAGTAGTATAGTTTAACTAAGATCCACTAGTGTTGACATAACAAGGTTTATATGAATATTAATCTACTTAGTATTATACTCCCCCGTTCTATTAAAAGCTTCCTAAGTAGTTGCTTTATTTTAGATTAAGAAAGTGAGATAAAATATTAATTTGTGTAGGGTATTATGTTGAAATAGTGGGAATTGATTGGAAAAATTAAGAGAGAGATGAAGAAAGTAAGGATAAAGTAAAAAAGATAAATAATAAAGAATTGGTTAGTAGGATGAAAACTTTCCAAATTTGGGGTTAGGAAGTTTGTAACGAAATGCCAAAAAAGGAAACCTAGGAAACTTTTAATGGAACGGAGGGAGTATCTAATAATGTAGTGGTTTGGTACATGTTACTTCTTCAAACAAACAAGTGGTCTGGACTCTGGAGCCACCAGAATAGTAGTAACTACCTGCTCTCTTTCAAATTCAATCATCTTCTCATTTCATTTCTCATCTAGCTACAAGTCCGAAAATTATTGAGTGTAAAAGGTGATTTTTAAGCATTCTTTAGGAAGATATACAAATCTAGCTACGGTATGATTTTAACATCTCATTGTGATTCTGTTAGAGCCTAACTTCTTTAGAAGTTTGCAGCTTCGAATGTTCGATCTTTTGTTCTTATATCGTTTACAGACTGAACTTCTTTACTTGATATTTTCAGTGTGTTAATTGTTAATTTACCTGTGCTGTTTGATTGTGGTTTGTTCACAAGTTAATTCTACTTAGAACGTTTGTGTTATGTTTTCTACATAGAAAGGTTGGAAAATGGAGAATGTTTTGACTGCATTTTGCGGAGCATCAAACTGCACTGATACGGCTTGTCTTGCTGGTTTGAAGTTCATAATAGACCCCTCTTCATGCATCAACCATGCCTTGCTCTTTTGTTTCGATGTGCTACTGCTGATCACGTTCCTCTACGCTCTATTTGCCAAGACATCAACACAAAAGCTTGTTTCTTTTTGCAACTTGTCAATCTTGCAGCTGGTCTCATCAATCTACAATGGTGTACTGGGGTTGGTATATTTATTCGTAGGAATTTGGATTCTAGAAGAGCAGTTGCGAACAGATCAGGCTCTTGTACCTCTGCATTGGTGGATCTTGTTCTTGTTTCACGGACTAATATGGTCATTACTTGCATTAACCCTCAGCTTTAGGGGACCGAGTATTTCAAGATCCCCGTTGAGGCTATTATCTGTAGCTGCGGCCTTGTTTGCCGGAATATGTTGTGGTTTTTCTCTTCTTACAGCCATACTCAAAAGAGAGCTTACACCGAAGATGGTTCTGGATGTTCTATCATTTATAGGGTCTATTATTTTGTTATCCTGTACTTATATAGGTTACAAATTCAACTCTGATCAAAGTGATATTGATGAACCTTTGTTAAGTGATCATAAGACTGTTGAAAATGTCACTCCATTTGCAAGAGCAGGCTTTTGGAGTAAGTATACATTTTGGTGGTTGAATCCGTTGTTGAAAATCGGAAGAGAGAAAACTGTTAGTGATGAAGATATCCCCAAGCTCCGTGAGGATGACCGGGCAGTGTCATGTTACTTGTTGTTTAAGGCGATCTACGACAGAATGAGTCCATCGAACCAACCCTCAGTTTTGAAGACCATTCTGTTATGCCATTGGAGAGAAATCTTGGTGTCGGGATTCTTTGCTGCGTTAAAAGTTGTCACTGTTACTGCAGGTCCTCTGCTGCTCAAAGCATTCATTCAGGTTGCTGAAGGAAGGGAAAGCTTCAAGTTTGAAAGATACTTTTTAGTTGTCACGCTTTTCGTGATAAAGATCCTAGAATCGGTTTCTCAAAGACAGTGGTATTTCAGGTCCAGACTAATCGGTCTTAAGGTCCGTTCACTACTAACTGCAGCAATTTACCAGAAACAACTCAAGTTATCAAATGCTGCCAAAGTAAATCATTCTAGTGGGGAAATAGTGAACTATGTTACAGTAGATGCTTATCGGATCGGAGAATTTCCATACTGGTTTCACCAGATATGGACCACGAGTCTCCAACTAGTCCTAGCAATTATCATTCTTTCTCAATCTGTAGGACTTGCTACAATCGCATCAATGGCAGTGATAATTCTCACTGTTCTTGGCAATACCCCATTGGCAAAGTTGCAACATAAGTTTCAATCTATGCTCATGGTGGGACAGGATGCAAGACTGAAGGCTTTGAACGAGGCCCTTGTGAATATGAAGGTGTTAAAGTTATACGCATGGGAATCACATTTCAAGCATGTGATAGACAATTTAAGAAAAATCGAGGATAAATGGCTTAAGGCAGTTCAGATGCAGAGAGCATATAACTCTTGTCTGTTCTGGACTTCTCCTTTAATAGTATCTGCAGCTACTTTTGGAGCCTGCTATTTCTTGCACATTCCGTTATCATCCACTAATGTTTTCACATTTATAGCGACGCTACGCCTGGTACAAGACCCTGTTAGGACTATTCCAGATGTTATTGGAGTCTACATTCAAGCTAATGTTGCTTTTGCTAGGATTGTGAAGTTCCTCGAGGCACCTGAGATTGAAAATGGATGTGATGGGACAGAGTGCCATACAGATACTGATGGTCTGAATCCTAGTATTTGTTTCAAGTCAGCTAATTTTTCGTGGAATGCAAATCCGTCAAAGCCAACGCTTGGAAATATCAACCTGGAAGTTAGACAGGGCGACAAGATTGCAATTTGTGGTGAAGTCGGCTCAGGAAAATCTACTCTTCTTGCTGCAGTTCTTGGAGAAGTTCCTAGAACCCAAGGAGCTGTGAGTTGTTGCTATTTTTTGTTTCTATGTTGGTTCTGTTTTCCAAAATAATACTAATGTTATGTGACTGTTCAGCTCCAAGTACACGGGACAATTGCCTATGTATCTCAATCGGCATGGATTCAGACTGGAAGTATCCGAGAAAACATTCTTTTTGGTTCTGACATGGACAACGAGAGATATCAAAAGACACTTGAGAGATGTTCACTAGTAAAAGACCTTCAACTGCTTCCATACGGTGATCTCACTGAGATTGGAGAAAGAGGAGTTAATCTTAGCGGTGGTCAGAAGCAACGGATTCAACTAGCACGTGCTCTCTATAAGAACGCTGATATATATCTTTTAGACGATCCTTTTAGTGCTGTCGATGCTCATACGGCCACAAGCCTCTTCAATGTAACATTCTGATCATATCTCTATTAAGATTTACCTTATAGTTTTACTTACACTACATTATAGCACCACTACTTTTTGGGTTTGTAGGAATATGTGATGGGAGCGCTCTCAGCAAAGACAGTCTTACTGGTGACACATCAAGTTGATTTTCTTCCTGCATTCGATTTGGTATTGGTGAGTCAGTTAATTTGTCTATATGAATTCAATTATATCAGAGTACTTCTTTGTTCAAGGTTCTAGCTAAACATGTGGTGCTACTAAGGCATGTTCAAGGGCGAACCAAGGTCTGGCAGCCCACCTAGAGGTTTATATGCATGCTAAAGTTTGTTTAGTCTTGGTAGTTGAGTGGTAAGAAGCATTAGTTGTGGGATAATAGAGTCAGGTCGATAATAGCTAGGAACTAGCATATTGTATTGAATGTCAAGTTCAACTTGTTCTTGGATTGTTGGCATGGAATGATGAAACTTGCAACCAATAACGAAAGATTTGTATTAACAGTTGGTATCAGATGGAAAAATCCTGTATGCTGCTCCATATCATCAGATGCTGATCTCGAGCAGAGAATTTCAGGGGTTAGTTAACGCACACAAAGAGACTGCTGGCTCTGAGAGGCTTTCTGAGGTAACAACTACTCGCAAGAGTGAAATATCCACGGAGATTTGCAAGACTGATGGAAATAAGAAAGTTGAAATGTCTGTTGGTGATCAGTTGATAAAGAAAGAAGAGAGGGAAGTAGGGGACACAGGATTGAAGCCGTACATTTTGTATCTTAAGCCGAATGGAGGCATTTTGGTGTTTTTATTTGCTGTTTCCTGTCATCTTATGTTTCTGTCTGGTCAGATATTACAGAACACATGGATGGCAGCTTATGTTGATGATCCGAACGTAACCACTTTGAGATTGATTGTTGTTTATTTGATTATCGGGGCCGCTTCATCTGTGGCATTACTGATCAGGTCCATATTGACCGTTGTTGTGGGCATGCAATCATCAAGAGCCTTATTCTCACAACTCCTTGTCTCTTTATTTCGTGCACCAATGGCATTTTATGACTCCACACCTTTGGGACGAATACTTAGCCGGGTGAGTATGTCGAACTTGAACTGGTTTTGCATATGTTGATATCAGGGTGTATGCAAAAATTGATACTTTGCCCTGAATAATCTCACTGCAGGTTTCCTCTGATTTGAGTATCATTGATCTGGACATGCCATTCTATTTGATTTTCACAGTCGGAGCAACGACAAACTGTCTGACTAACCTTCTTGTGTTAGCCGTTGTCACATGGCAAGTTTTGTTTGCCTCCATACCAATGGTCATTCTAGCGTTCCGTTTGCAGGTACATGTCACAACTATTGTTCTTCCTTTTTGCCAGGTTTCTGTACATCTGAATCAAAATTTCCCTGTTAATAGGGATACTATTTCTCGACTGCTAAAGAGTTGATGCGGATCAATGGGACCACAAAATCTTTCGTAGCAAACCATCTTGCTGAATCTGTTGCAGGGGCTACCACAATCAGAGCTTTTAAAGAGGAAGATCGCTTCTTCACGAAATATCTCGACTTAATTGACAGAAATGGCAGCCCTTTTTTCCACTATTTCACATCGAACGAGTGGTTGATTCAAAGACTGGAAACCCTTAGTGCAACCATTCTTTCTTTCGCAAGCCTCTGCATGGTTTTACTACCTCCTGGAACCTTTACACCGGGTATGTAACAGTACCAATCTCTGTTGATAAGTAGAAAGAACTTGCAGCTTTTCACTACTCATCTCTTTCATTGTTCTTGCAGGATTTATTGGGATGGCCTTGTCCTATGGTCTCTCACTAAATATTTCCTTTGTGTTCTCAATCAACTTACAGTGCATGCTGGCAAATTATGTTATTTCCGTCGAAAGGCTTGACCAGTACATGCACATACCAAGTGAAGCGCCAGAAGTGATACCAGAGAACCGCCCCCCTACGAACTGGCCAAGTGAGGGTAAAGTAGAGATTCAGGATTTAAAGGTACGATACGAAGATGACTTCTCAGGAACTCTTTCGCAGCTTTCTCCATTATTGCATTTACTGCAGACACTCCCAAATTTCTCAACTAGTCACTTTTGCCTGCTTTCATAACAAACAGATTAGATACAGACCAGATGCACCGCTTGTTCTACATGGGATAAATTGCACGTTTGAAGGAGGACATAAAATAGGCATAGTTGGTCGAACAGGCAGTGGGAAGACCACTCTAATTGGGGCTTTGTTTCGTCTGGTAGAACCTGTAGGGGGAAGGATAGTTGTGGATGGAATTGACATCTCTACAGTTGGACTTCATGATTTGAGGTCTCATTTCGGAATTATACCTCAAGATCCTATTCTGTTCACTGGAACAGTTAGGTACAACTTGGATCCGCTAGTTCAATACACTGACCGAGAAATATGGGAGGTAATTGCCATTTTTTAAACGTCTTCTGTTGAACGATCACATGATATGTCAACACACTTTCGTGTATTGAAACCTGAAGGTCCTGGAGAAATGTCAGCTTAGAGGGGTGGTCGAGGAGAAAGAGCAAGCGCTCGACTCTGCAGGTGAGTTTGATTGTAATTTAGGAACATTTCTATGTGCCTGGTGTTAAAACAAACACAAAATTTACGCTATCACAGTTGTGGAAGATGGCTCAAACTGGAGCATGGGACAGAGGCAGTTGTTATGTTTGGGACGGGCTATATTGAGGAGAAGCAAGATCTTGGTACTGGACGAAGCGACTGCTTCTATAGATAACACCACTGACATGATTTTGCAGAAAACTATCAGATCAGAATTTGCAGATAGTACTGTTATTACAGTGGCTCACAGAATACCAACCGTAATGGATTGTACAATGGTTCTAGCAATTAGCGATGGTAAGTGCATATACATCATTCGTTCGCCAATGTTAATTCACCGGTCATGATTAACTTTCAACTGGTAAACAGGGAAACTAGTGGACTACGATGAACCGATGAAGCTAATAAAGAGAGAAGATTCGTTGTTCGGGCAGCTTGTCAAAGAATATTGGTCTCACAATCAGTGATCCGTAATCTGTGACATGAATTGCTGCTTTTGCAACTGTCATAAGCTATTGAAACAACAGGGGAAACTTCAATTCAACTATTGCACCGAGAAACACTATTGTGTTGAGGTCAGAGATGCAAATGGAAGAGCCAATTTCTGATACCTGAAATTTGTTACAAGCTGCAAGCATCAGCTGAGGATCTATTTAGATTGTGGGTTGTAACTCATCTATCTCCAATCTATTTGAGAAATTGGTTTCTTTCGAAATGTAAATGGCAGAGACCATTTGTACGCTATGTTTTCTCCAAATCTACGACTGTGACCAAAAACAGTACTGAGTAATGACAGTTATGCGGATATGCAACATTCTGTAATGATTTTAGTCGAATGATATAGCTGAATTATATTTCTGTAAACAATTTTTATACAAGAGTCTTCATATATCATGAACTGGCATGATGAAAACGAGTACTCGATAGTACAAAATTTTAGGGATAGGAAATCATCCTACCACTAATCAGCTCCAGCAGTAACATCATACAAATTATCTAGAGGGCTGCACCTTGAAGACACAACAGTTTAAAGCAGAGAATACTTTAATCTTCCAAATGGGCTTAAAAGCAACCTTCTTTTACGATGTAGTTGAAGCAATCAAATCATGGCTGCCTCAAGGTCCTCCGAGTATGGCATTCTCTATATCTTCTCTACTCAGCGCATAACTGAACCTTCTCTCCATATCTTTTTCAAGGTTTCCCGGTCCATTCTTCAGGTACCTATATTTCAAGAATCATTGTTTTTAAGAAGGAAGCAAATTGTAAAAAGCACAACCAATCCAAGCAAGATATACAAAACAAGGGCTTCGAGTCAGTTTCAAGTTGTAAATTATAACACAATAAACGAGTTCACGGAGAACTTTGTGCAGTTAATCACAAACAGATGGCAAAGACAATTAGCTCTCACTTCTTAAGATCAACAACGCCGTTGAATTGTTCTTTCAAGAAGTATCCATACAATTTACAGGATATGTTACTGGTCATATCCTCTCAGCAATCCATAAAATGAATTATCCGGGACACTAACTACCAACTTCGTTTTCCCAGTTCTTCCCGCACTCCAAACTACGTCACAAATGACAACAAGATGCAGTTTCAACTCAAATTGATCTTACGCTTCTCAAGTGAATTTAAGTAAAATGCTTCGACACTTAGATCAACCATGTGTACCATCCGAATGATAATCAACAGAACGCTTGACATCACAAATTATGAGATGATCACTCACTGCAGTTACTCATTTATCACAGATACACTCACAGCCGTGTGGCAGGAACATCCAAAGGTTCATATCCCACTTAGGATTTTCATAAACTACAATGTAAATTAACACAAATTACACCGGCACTATCAGATTACAAAGTCTCGTGTTAGACAGTATGTGGTGTTAGACAACGTTTCTTACCGTGCACACAACTCAATTGGTAAAACGCTTCATAAACCACAGTACAAAACAGAAATGACAATACTGGGAAGAATTGAAAATTGAACCGTAATTAAAGGTAGAAGAAAACTACCGGATGTACAAATCAGTAAGATCGAGGGAGAGCTCGGCATGCCAATCGGATTTGTGGACGAACCAAAGAGCTCTATCATCTCTACTTTGGGAAAATCCCAAATTTTTCAACCAGGCTTCGAGACAAGGCAAGCTGTGGGAGTACAAGGGCTTGTTTTTATCGGGCAGTTTCTGGAGCCAGTCGTCATCTTGTGGTTTGGAAACATGTGCTTCTTCTTCTTTGGAGGAACGGGGGCAAGATAAGGTCTTTCTTGTAGATAGGAGGGAGCTGGATGTGAAATTTGAGGGTGTAACTGGGAATGTTAGTCTTGGAGAGGAGAAGGATAGTTGTGGGGGAACAATGGACAGTGTAGGGATGGAAATGGCTGGCATTTTTAACTTGACAAAATGTACAGAGATGATGATGAGACTCCATTAGAAAGCAAGCTTTGAGTTTAGATAGGGGTGTTAATATGATACGACCACGTTCGGTCATCCAAAGGCCACTTTGCTCCAAAATACTTTACGGTCCGTTTGGTACGAAGTGAGTCTTCACGAATACCACTCCGAACTCTTGAAATTTTTAATAGAGTTCAACAAAAACCGGTATTGAAATCTGGAGTTCAACTCTATGTTCAGTTGAACGGGTGATTGTGAAACCCGGTTTTGGTGTAAAGAGAAGTCATGAACTCTTGTTGTGTTTGGTAGGATTTTGGGTTTTCACTAGATTGGAGTCCAAGATTTAGTCTCGTTATTGAAGAGTTCGATGTGCACTTGGGCGGGATTTACGCTGAACTGAACAACTTTTTGGACCTGTTAAGAATTCAATGTTGGAATGGACTGTGAAGCACATGTTGGAATGAACAACTTTTTGGGCCTGTTAAGAATTCAACATTTTGGGCCCGATTTTTGGGATTTACCAAACACAAATTCTCAGGAAATTCCGGAATTTCCGTGCGGTTAGGAAATTCCGCGCGTCTGGGTTTTTTTTGTAATCAACTGGGGATTTTATGTTAAGTGTCTGGTTTTTACATGAGAATTTTCTGTTAAGTATCTTGGGTTTACTTGTTAATCACCTGGAGGTTTTTCAAATGACAAACCAGAATTTCCTTAAACTTATGAAAATTCTGGAATCTCCAGAGAACAACTCGGACTGACTAACACTCCGTTAAGTTTTAAACTTATCAAGATTTCTTAACCCAAAAATAGAAATAGTATCCGTTTAGGGTTATCGAGATTTCTTAGCCCAGTAACCAAAGTTTTGATGATGGAAATAAAGATGGGCAAGAGTATTTGGTTTGAATTAAAGATTTATAGAAGGTAGGTTTTATAAATGAATAATAGTAGATTGTGTAACCGTGTGTGATAAATTAAATGTATGTTTAATAATATGAATGAGTGTTAAGTATGTTTGATAATTGATTGATTGAGAAGGATAAAATAAAAAATTTGCGATCATTCAGGTACGAGGAAACCCTTAATTCAATGACAAATACAAACTTTATAGTTGAACTTAGTTTGGGGTTTTAACTCAGCTCACAAACCGAGTGTAAAACAGTCCGTCTATTATTTGGCTCACTGTGACACAAACTACTAGCGCAGAAAATCTGGAGATTATTAGTGGTTCATCTGAAACAATTATTATATAGTGGTTCTATGCTAGGCGCGATAGTACCACATGGTGCTGATGTGCTAGTATATCCAGAAATGAAAAAAAACTTGTGTAAACACAGTGTTTTGATTATACAAGTCAAAATGGTAATCAAATTTGGTTGATAAATGTGGTACAGGGCTTAAAGTTGGAATGATCATCTGCAGGTTTGCTAGTATAACACCAAGAATGATTTCATTATCTACACTTTCACAAACAGCTTGCAGTGCGTACTACTACGACACAAGATAAGCCAAGAAATTGTACAGCACGGTGACAAACATTACAAAAAGAATCTGGTCCGAAACGGAAATGATTTTGTTAGATTCGCCTGGCACATTTCTGAAATCCGAAAATGTCCATTTCTGCTCAATCGAAAATGATGGCTTGCTGGTGTGAAGAAAAGGCTTGAACACCAGTTTTCCTTGAGAGGACTTCAATCCTGAATGCCTCCATTTCTACATCATATGTAACAGCAGAACATATTCATATGTGTAATGTAATAACATGTTCATATAAGTACGTTCTTGGCGTTACTGTCTGAACGTAGTGTTTGCAAACAAAGACGAGGTGTTTTACTAAAATTTGTGCATCTAAAGCTCATAAAGTGGTCTCACCTCAAGCTGTTTTCCAAGTGTGACAACAATGGTATTCTGCTTTATGTGAAAAGATGAGTTTCCGCGGTCCAGATGTAGGCAAATTTCACCTGGCTCCAGTATCAGATGGAGACTCATAGCGTATGGATCGTCTGAGTCGTTGTTCCTGTCTCCAGTTACAGATGAAATTCTGTCGATGATGTTCGCTCGATGATACCTGTATATGCTCATCATAGACTCTCCAAGTTGTACTGGCTCCCTTCTGCTATCTTGTTGATCATCTGTATAAGAGGTTTGAGCAATTACTGTTGCCAATCCTTGAGCAATTACTTCAAGCTCAATTGATACTTTCTTCATTTCTTCCCTACATCAATCTCACAGACATAATAAGATCAAATACAATTGAATTACTAGTAATAGACTTCTAAATCTAGTAATAGACTTCTAAAAGACAAAACACTTAAAAGAGCATAACAGATACATACCGGAATATCTGGAAATTTCGTCAAGAAATGTTTTCAAGAGGATGTACTAGTGGTTACCCCTAGCATCTAATAAACCAGTATTGACAAGTATTGACATATTGGGGTTGTCCAGTTATTTCTAGATGGGCTGGGCTTTAACAAAATAGAGCAGGCTGGCTGGTTGGCTCATTGGATTAGTTTCCCGAACTAAGCCCAACTCATTTATCAGTTTAACAAACCCAACTTCCAATTGTAAATACATCAATTTATGTTCGTTTATCAAATAAATACCAAAGTTCATTGTAAATTTAGTTGACAAATGTATAAAAATCGATGTACACTTGTACATTTTCCGTATACTGGAAGAATTTTCCAATAGTGACCTCAAGAAAGGATTTTCCGAAAAAAAACTTACCCGAGGAATTGAGAGAGATAATGTGAGGATAGATTAGAATTTATGCATACTTGGTCTTTGTACCCGACTTATGTTAGATGATGAGTAGTATAGTGAAGAATCCTATTGTAATACTCCCATTTATATACACTCATAATAAGCATATAAAAGGGAAAATTAATAAAATGAGTATGCTTTTCGTTAGACTGTCTATAACATAGACAAACTTACGTTGTTATCTGCCTAAATTGTTGAGCAGAGTTCTACAAATATATG
>JAYMSM010000207.1:0-13428 GCA_036897885.1 Plantago crassifolia | reverse complement strand
TTTCTCTTTCTTACTTTATCATCAATTTCTTCACCCTCTCTCCTAATTTATCACTTATTTACTACTTTATCAATATAATACTACACACAAATTATTATAATACCAATATTCCTTAAACCAAGAGAAATCATTCTTTTAGGAAGTTTTTAATGAAACAGAGGGAGGGAGTACATACCTTTTTTGTAAGGAGAAGGCTCTTTGAATTTTCACTACTGTCTCTTCCCATGGACTCAAAGATTTCAGAAATCCCTTGAAGAAGGTCCCAGTTCACAGGTGCCTTCGCTTTTCCATTCTCTCTATCCAAAATTGAATTTGAATTGTGTTCTAGCATCATGCCTGAGGCTCTTACCGTGACATTTGTTTCAACAGAAGTCACTTTAGCAGCCTTTGGAAACAGTAAATCGACGATGTCTTTCTTGCACGAAAAGAGTTTAAGGTCAACAAAAGTGGCACCAGGACATGTGAACTTGGGCGTGTTCCCATCGACGGCTACAATTACAACAGGATCCTTAATAATGTTGAAGGCTGTAGCAATTGCATCCAAGCGTGATATGTTTCTCTTTTTGCTAGATCTGATAGCATCACAAAATGGACGCGGCAAATCGGATTCAAGTTGTCCAAGGAGATTGTAAAGTATGTTCCAATGTGTTTCGTAGTTCAGGCACAACAAGCATTGCATCATCACCAATCTCAGCATCAGGATAGGGAAGTAGTATCTGGCATTAATACCAGATTTCTCAACCCAGAGTATAGTCCCGGGAATATTAAAAATGAGCTGCTGGATCACATCAGTAACAAAGCTGAAGATTCCTTCCGAAGAGTAAGACTGCCCTGGGAATAAAGTGGCACCTGGGTTAGAATCTGCCTTGTAGCATGATAACCATTCTACGAATGAAGATTTTTTAGTGAAAAATAACCCTCGAGGATAAGGAACCAAGATCAAGAATCGCTCCAAAAGATACAAGAAGCAATTTGGCGAAATGTAGTCTGGTGTGGTCCAATTAGCATATCTGAAGGTAGTTTCTAGAGCTATTTGGAAGTATTTGTTCAGATCACAATAGAGTGGAGAATGTGGTACTGAGCTTTCCTTGACCGAATCGCTCATGACAGGTCCCTGGGCCATGGGAGGTTCCATGATCCATAGAAGCTCAACAAACGATTTCCATGATGAATGCTCACTAATCTTTTTAGTCATTTTCTCAAACACTTCACGCCTAGGCTTCCCAGAACCTAGCCAAATAGTGATTGCCCGCCCTATTTGCCTAAGAGTAAGTTCACTTCTCGGGTCAAGATTTCTTGACATAATTTCTTCAAGTAAGTTCTTTGAATTTTCAGACTCCCTCAGGAGGATCATGTTCTCTGATAGAGACTGCTGAGGGTCCAAAGGGAAAATGAGTTCAAAATAATCCATACATGGCTGACTGAAATCTTCCAACCTTCTGGAATCAGGTTGCTTTATGTCAAGCACCTTTGACTCCACAAAAAATTTTGTGATATTATGAATGGCAATTAGACATGTACTTCGGCAAAACTTGGGTGAACACTTCACAACAGCACCCCGGTAAAGATCTTGAAGAGTCCCCAAAACTCGAAAACCAACAAGAAGTATTTCTTTCTGCCAGTACTTCTTTGCTGCCGACGCAAAATGACGAGCATCAAGACTTACCGTGTTTTTATCCCTCCTCAATAAACTCTCATCGACATTCTCGACCCATTCAGCATTAGGGTTCAGCAACTGACAGGTGGAACTCAAATCATTCAAGAATCTCACACCAAAATATTTTAAACTGGATTCCACAAGACCTTTACATTTGGCATAGCCTTGACTCCCAAGAGAATCAAGAGACTTGAAAACCTCTAAAATATTCTCCTTGTGTAGAGTCCATGCATAAACAAGAGTTTCCAGGGATACTTGGTTCCTCAACAATTTTTCTTCTGAATACCTTTTGAAATCGGAAGGCAGTTCATTTACCCACTCATACTTTGCAGGATGAACTTGCAAATGTGCATCAAGAAGTTTCTTAACTGAGAGAATTTCAGACATGTGGCTTTTACACTGCTTCAACACAATGCAACTCCGCATCAAATCAGAGATGCTCCTCTGCCCATTTGACAAACTTTCTGCCTCATTGTGAATCACACAAAAGCTTTCAGAAACTTTACTTGCAAACGACTTCGCTTTACTCAACATTTGATCTTTCTGAGGAAATGACTTTGATTGTAGACCTTGGTTTCTAGATATCCAAAGAGATTGACTGAGCACGTACGAGAGGATGAGAGAGGAAGCTTCAGCATAATTTTCTGCCTTTGCCAGAAGCTCAATCTCTGACAATACATCTCCAATCAGCTTTGCAATCTCTGCAGCCTCATTCAAGTTTCCTGATTCTTCCTCTAAAATCAGCAGCTCTTTCAGACAGTCCAAAGACCTTAAGAAGTTGCGCTTAGAATCAATCGTATGAAATGCTTTTACATATTTCAACATTGAGGCATTGTCATTAGTCCTATAACATTCACGTGCACAACTTTCCAAGAAATCCTGAGCAACTGTGTTAATCTCATTTAGTTTTTCCTTGAGCCGAATATCCCATGCTGCTTGCTGTTTCCAGTTTTCAATATACTGCAAGCCCATTTTAAAATTTTTCCCCTTAGTGCAAGCTGATAAGCACTCCATGAAAAGGTTACCCTTTCCATAAACTTCTGCTGCAGTTTGATAGCTTCCGGCTAACATGAAACATTCACCAGCTTTTGTTAGCTCCGACATGCCACATTTTTCTAGATAAGTCCTTCCTGCAAAGAAGTCAATCATGTTATGCCCTGACAACAAAATGACTCCACAGAAAAAGTAAACCATAAAACTGATTTCCGATTCTCAGAATTAATGACCGTGCACACTAAATACTTTATACTACCACAAACAAAAGATGAGAGCACAATTTACAATGACAAGAGGAATTATCTCAAAATTATTCGGAGTTGGATGTTACTTTGATTACTGCCTAAAATGAAATTCTAGCACACCGAAGTCTGAGTGTCACGAGAAATTATCGAAACTCGTCGTTTCATATAGTTCTAAATTTTACGATAAAAGTGACCTGACATACCCGCTCTTTCTTAGTCTCCCAAATCGCAAAAGCATTCTGCTGCAATATCAGCTTTTCCAATAGACTCGAAAATTTCTGCAGCACCCATTAGCATTACACGTGCCTCTGTTGAATTCGAATCACGCAGATGGTCAGCTGTTGCCCTAAGGCCAGAAGCCTTAGCCATTTTCTCCCAATTTTCTTCACCAGCTTTTTCAAAACACATTGTTGCCATTTCGTAGTTTCTTTCCCAGAAGAGCTGCACCATATGCAATGAAGCAGGTTTAGCAAAATAAGTATATAAAAACATAAAGCAGAAACATGAGAAACGAAAAATCAACCTTAATTCCCTGAGTTTTCCACTCTTCAGGGCTGCTTGCTCTTTGCATGGCTTCAGCAATAGAATCATCAACTTTCCTTTCTTGTACTAGGCCCAACTTCCTCCAATAGTCAAACATAGGCTTTGACACATCTTCACTCTTTTCACATATCCACAATCGTTGCCTTGTCCGTGTAATAGCCACATACAATTGCTTTAGTTCAGAGCACAAGATGTTGTGTCTTTGATCATTAAAGCTCGGGAAGGATCCTGTAGAGGAATTATCAAGCAAACCTTTTGCTTTGAGAAACTCGTACAAAACCCTCCACTGGTTACTTATAGGGGAGGAGCCAAAAAAGTTATACAGCAACACATCCTGGGAGATAAGAGACCAAAAAACTAGTCTCAGCAAAGATTGTAATGAACGAATTGAACACATTTACTTTCTTACTTAAAAAATATATAGTATTATAGAGTAACAACTGTGTACTTACCTGAAACTCCAGTCCCTTGCATTCTACTATGGTCAGGACAATAGCTTGATTGCCAATATAATCTGAAATTTCATTTCTGGCTGAATCATCACGGACCAAAATCACTTGCTGAGCACCAAAACCTACCCATTTCCTGCAACTACTGTTGTTATTCCCAAAAATAGTTACAATTGCATTTTCATCACTGCCAGGTTCAAGTAAAACTGGAGGTTCTCCATATATATGGCTGTTCTCAGGAGCCAATGAATCAATAGATTGAGGAAAAAAATGCCCAATAAGATCTATCACGCTTTGTGATAATCTAAGCACTCCAATATGCGTACGAAAATTCTGGGACAAATGAAAAGTATCAGAAATCAGTCCTTTCCCGCTACTGCTTCCCTGGAGTTCACAGTTTCTTGATTTCATCAAAAACTCACTGTAGAACAAGGATCTAATATCCTCAAACCTGAAATCGATTCCTCTTGCAATAGTCTGTGCCGTGTCTCCAGAGAAAACAAATCCTTCATCAACATTATTGCAAATATATCTGAATAGAGCAATTTGCTTCATGCTAAGGTCCTGGACTTCATCAATGTAGACAAAGTCCATCTTGTCAACCAATAAGATCTCACTATTGAGTCGAAAATGTATGTCAATGACCAAATCCAACAAATCAAATTCGCCGCGCTCCATCTTCATTTTCTCATAGTCTAGATAAATGTCATAAATAATGTCCCGCTTCTCGGCATCTAAAGTCGACACTCGACTACTAGACAATGAGACGTATTCTTGCCTACTTCGCTTGCTGTGAGAAGCTTCACCATCTCGCAGGCCTCCTTTAATATGAGACATTATCTCAGTAAATACTCTGGAAGAATCAAGATTTTTTGTCATCTTGGAATTGAAATGAGGCCAATAGAAAGACATGAACCGCTCAAAAGTAACTTCATTTCTTCGGATAAAAGTTTGAAGGACAACTGATCGGGAATTTCTGGTTTCGTAACTTGAAGAAGCCCTTACTTCACAGAACCTTTCAAAATATGAGTTGCCCAGCGTACCATCAAGCATCATTATGAACTTATAGAATGTGATAATTAGAGGGTATTTTTCTCTCTGGATGCCAACAAATGAATCCGGAATATCCTCAAATTCAGCTAAATCATCTATGTTATCCATTTCATATAAATTGACATCAGAAGAGATGTTTCCGGTGGCAAACCTGCATAATGAAGATATGTGTGTAAAGACTAAAGAGTTGCCAAACGTAATAAAGGTTCAATCATTAAAAATCTTTAATAAATCAAGGAAAAGAGAGTTCATATTCATGAATATAAACAAAATAAGGTGACTAGTTTTTCATCAGAGGAAAGCACAAGTGACCAATACACCCTTCAAACAAACATGTCTAAGACGAACAGTTAGAAGCACATTAACCTGACAAGACTTTCAACATTTACATTTTATAATTGCTTCATACAAGTAATACTAGCAAATAAGCAAGAAACAAATTGAATCAAATTGTATAACAATGACCAGTAAATTATCTTTAGCCTTTGTAATTAACTATTAGAGCGAGAAATAATGAATCCAACATGAGCTATAATTCCCTGCAGTGAAAAATCTACTGAATCAACAAATTATTTTTATTATCAAATTTATACTTCCATTCTGTTGGCAACAATGTGAAATATAGACAAGCAGTGATACCAATTTTGTTAAGATCTACTTTATTTTGGAGTAACTTATATGAACACGATCATGGAAATATGGTATTACTACAACATAAGAAAATGCTGTGGAACAGTTGATGCGCTGAAAACTCACCTTTTCAATTGCATTACATGTTGTTTGACAGCATAACACAATTTTGGACTCACAGTAACAAAAAGTTGCCTCAAACTAGCCTCTTTATTTGCACCAAGGTTATAACTGGCATCAACTCCATTGTTATTATCAGATACAACGGATTCCCCTGAGGCAAGGCAGTACTGCTGCAAAGTGCGATATAACTTCATTGTCAAAACAGTTGTCTTCCCTGTGCCAGATCTTCCTAATATAAAGCTAGTTCTTGGGAAAACTATTGTCTCGTGCTCCTCATCTGTGACCTCAAATGGGAGATCCAATTCCCTGCCCTCATGGTCAGACAGCAAATGTTTTACAACATTTGTCGACAGCGAGTAAAATTTCATTAAGAGCAAGCTTTCACTGACTCCCGCATTTTCCACATAGCCTCTACTGTCCGCAGCAGAAGAACTTGTGTCCGTATTGGTCTCCAGATTCTTAAACCGGGTTAGTCCTTGAGAAATGGACCAACTTTTCGGCACCTCCAAATTTCTACACACAACAAAACATAACATAGTTCAATTACGTACACTAGTCCCAACTGCAAACCAAACCCATTCTTATAAATAATATAAAACAAGTGCACTGCTCAATATTGTGCTAGACAAGATTAAACAGGTAGTTAAACTTCACTGCCACATGGAGTAGAACCCAAAAAGAAAAGAAAAAAATTCACATACCCCTCCAAACTGGTCTACTTGCAATGGTTGGTAAAGTCATCAGTGTACATGGCAAATATCATATCAAGACGCCTCAACAATTTGGGGATTCCCGCAACAGGTAGAACATCCCAGATTTTCAATATTTGCTTATAAATTGAGTCCTCCTTAATTACATCAACAGAGCCGATGACATAGTAACCTTCAACCTTAAAATGTTTGACAATGTGTGAAGAGCTCTCACATGGCAACTCCACATTTATTTTCCGAGGTCGCCATCCGCTTGCAAGCTTAAGCAGTAAGTTCATAACCAACTTCTTGAGATGAGAAGGTTTCAGTACACTGAATGATCTCCGGAAATTGTCACTGAACAGGACCTGAAAGAGAACAAGAAGTAAGTTCGAATATGAATATCCCACGTAATGGAGACAACCAGTGCCACTATAAGGAACCAAAAACTATAAGAAACCAAAACTAAAGTTCAATCATAAGTCATACGATTCAAAAATAATTGACCAAAATGAAAACCAAATAGTAGGAAGATGCATGGAACAGGCTCCAAACACAGAAATTTTTTCACTCAAAAGATGCATGTAAAGTATCATAATCTCATCTGGATTACGTTTTCACTATATTTGCATGGGACTGGCTGAATGTAATAGAAAATGTTAAGAACAGAAATGTACCTTCCATCTTGCATTCTTGAACAAAACACTATCTGCATTCAGTAAATCTTCAAGTTGATTAAGCTCTTTCTTGACATCTACAACTGTTTTTGCAATGTCACTATCTTCATTAGCGGTAAAGAAACATCGACGATATTGTGCGTCCTCTATCAGTGCTGCCCAAACAGAGCCACTTCTACTTAAAGTCCTTTCATTTCCCAAGATCCATAGACAGTGGCTAAAAAGATGATTAAAAAAAGAAAAGGACATGGGAATCATTATTTATGTACAAAAGTAAAAGAACATAAACATTTATACGTAACCATGCAGAAGAATCTTAATGTGATTGCATACCGAGCTCTTGTCAAAGCAACATTAGTTCTTTGAGGACTAGTAAGAAAACCAATGTTTCCTACTTTGTTGGCTCTTACAGTAGATATAATTACAATATCCTCCTCTCCCCCCTGAAACCCATCAATGGAGTTCACCTTGATTACAAATCTCTCAAGATTTTTGAACTTGTGCTTTAGTTTATCTTGAATCGCTACAACTTGAGCGGCATAGGGTGATATCACACCGATGCTGAGTTTCTCTTTCGATCCATTCCATCCTGTTGGAAATACACAGATGATAAAGTAATAAGAAAAAACCTTACACATGGTATTGATCCCTGAACGTAAATAGCAAAAGAAGAGGGATGGAAAAAATCGAGGGGTTCTAACAAGGAAACAGAGGGTGAATATCTAGAAACGGCAAAACAAGCCCATAGTAAGTGCGCCTTGTACTCATTATATTTTCAGTAACTACATAACTTACTGTCCAGATATGAACTCAGACCAAATAGTGACTGCAGAAAATGAAGTGTTTTAAAGTGGTAATAGTCATCTTAATTGTCATTAATACTACCTCCGTCCGAATCTCACCTTTTTAATTCGCGTCTGTTTAAAACATATCTTCCCATCCCAAAACAGAAACATTTTTTGTTCTTATTTTTTTAACTCAGAACTTTTTTTTCAATTATATCTAGATTTATACAGAAACTTATAACTTTACTTCATTCTCCTATTACCTATTTGTTCAATTCTAATCTTAATGTCCAAAATGGATGGAGATATGAGATCGAGTAAGGGGAGGTACAACGCATCTAAATTTCCATATTAGGAGTACTTTGAGATGCTGCTCACAAAATACCTGCAACTTCCACTTGGGATTTTATTTTATAGTCAAACAAGTTTTTGCTAAGAACATATTAGAAACAAATACAACAGCATATGCACCAAAGATCAGATCCAATTTTTTCTCGAAACGAAGCATCATAAGGAGCATTGTATTTTATGATAGACAAACTAACAGATTCAGTGTGATTTGCGCAAGTACACGAACATAACTGAAATTAGATATCTGTGGTTTCAGAGCAAACCAGATCTGTTCTTCAAAATTAGCATACCTTTGTAGAGTTTATGAATGAGCTTCACAACAACTGCAACTTCAACCATGTTTCTTATGCTGCGTCCAACATCATCCAATTCTTCTACCCCACCAGCAATATTTATGAATGAATATGGACCAAACATCTTCCCTTGAAGATAGCATTTCTGATAGCTCGGATGTTCGACACTAGGTGCATCAAGGATTTGGTTGTGATAAAAGTTTGAATTCGGAAACTGACTGATATCAGGATGCATCCTATATTGCATATCAAGAAGATGTTTCTCGTAACCAAGTGAGCTCAATCTTTCAAATAAACTTCTTCCAAAGCCAGCCTCTTCACACACCTGTGCAAACATGAATTCAACCAAGATATGTCAAAGTGAGATTTATAATTGCGGTAAGTGACAACAAGTTGAATTAGATAATACTACCTTGCTGGTAACAGTTGCTGGCAATTGCCGCTCATCGCCAACCAATATTGCATGCCTCACATCTGGGATCTGAAGAGCTATGATGGATTCACATTCCTTTACTTGAGCAGCTTCATCAATAACCAACAAATCAAGTGGTTCCATGTCCATTGAGTGTAACTTAAATGATGATGAAGTGGTACAAAAGATTAGAGAAGCCTGTTGGAAACAGAACTGCATGCAAGTAGCTCTACTACTGACATCTGGAAAGTTAGCTGATGGAGAAGATTGAAGAGATCTCAGAATAGATAAAGTCTCGCTTCTAATATGCGGCAAGACTGCACCATATGATGGCTCAGAACCATAATCTATATGCTCAACGGAAAATGCTTTCTCTAGTTCTTCAGAGTTCATGTTTTCGTCAAACAACATCCTTTCAAATGTGTCAAGAAGGAGCAGAATTTTCCGCATGCTTTCAAATGTAGAGTCAAGAATTGATCTTCTAGGTATATGTGTCAGGAATGTTTCGACAGACCTTCTGAAAGGAAATGAGGTATGCTTGAACCGCTCTCTGGCATATTCCAAAAATGATTTTGACTTGGAAATCATGGTTTCATCTTGAGAATTTTCTTTTACACTGATATCATTATCCAAGAAGGTGCGAAACTGAGTCGTACACTGCTCAAGAAATTCGATCATCGGCAAGGTACAACGTCTCCAACCAGTGAACCGTCCTAGGCAATTAACAAGTCCATTAACACGATAATCCAGGAAAATTTCTTCAATATTAGAGCCAACTTTCAGGTTATCCTTATTCCCAAATATGAGAATGTCACCCAGAGGACAAGGAAGAAGACCCTTCTCACAATCAGCACTGGATGAATCTCTAACTAGTTTAACAACTCGGGAAGCCAGTTCGGTGATTGCCACATTTGTTGGCGTGCAAATAAGGGTTCTCACATTCATCTTTAAGAGTATATACAGCAAAACACTTAAGGTCCTTGTCTTTCCAGTGCCAGGGGGGCCCCATATGAGTTGCACGGATGAAGTGTGTTGGCATTCAAGTTGGCGTAGAGGAGCCAAAATAGCTTGATTTTGGGATTCATTTAAGCTGGACAATAGACATGATACAGATTCGGCTCTCATCTGTACATTCTCATCATGAGAGCAAACTTCACAGTCTTCCTGCTCCTGTTTCATATAAACATTGTCAAACAAGTAAGTTACTAAATTGAACTCAATAATGTTATCATTTTATAGTAATATAGTATATTATAACAAGGGCTGACATCCACCATAATGAAAGACAAGATAAAGAGGAGCAGAGACATGCGAATTTATTTAAGGTGACCAGAAAGTTTGTTGACGATAATAAATTCTACATTTGCGAATATATTGCGAGCATAAGCAAAAGATGGAGTTCAACCATACAAGTTGAAAGAAATGAATGAATAGAAAGACAAAATGAAAAGGATAATCAAGCATTCAGGTCTATGGTATAGCATCAATCATTACATCCTGTCCATACAAAAAAAACTTCAATGCCATACTTGCATAGCTACTGAGAGGTAGACAACGTACCGTAACCGTTGTTGACAAGACATTTTCAACAATCTTCAGATTTCTGCGCATATTTAGAGCGTTCCATATTCTCTTATTAGTGGTTATATTGGTCAAGAAAACCACATGCCAAGACTTTCGTCCCCTCTCCCCAGAATCAACATGCTTTGCTGCTTTTATTTTGAAATTGTTGGTGGTAAAGTTGTCACCATCCAAATCCTCACTAATAGCCCTCACCACCGCGAAAGTATATTCAAAGCCAAAACGTTGTAGATCTAAAGCAGTCTCAGGTTTCATGTTTGAGATCATAACAACATCACCAGGCAAGGTTTTGTAAGGTTCCTTGCCACGATCACTAACCCTATTCCGCCAGTGGGCAACTGTAACATCATACAAGAACTCATCATAGCTTAACTCGTCCAGATTCGAGACTTCAGCAAATGGTGCCTTATAGATAGTCTCCATCGCAGATGAAAGACTTGCACGAGTTTCTTCGAGTATAGGAAAGACATACGAGCTAAAATACTGATCCACGGATTCAAAAAGTTGAGGTATCTTCTTAACCTATATTGCATAAACAGAAACCAAATTTACACAGCATCAAATTGTGTCTGGCGTAATTAAAACTTAAATTCGCATGGAACAATAAACAAACATGAACCAGGGACACATACAAGATCTTCTATCACTAAGGCTCGGTTCAATTCACCTGAACTGAACGGACCTAAACCGAACTTATTTCAAGTATAAATATCAACTACGCAAACCTAAACTGAACTGGACACAACTAAAATTAAGTTGAACTGAACAGAGCCTAAATGCATTTGCGCAAACTCTATGGATCATGACAAAAAGTAGGACATAGTATCCGCCCCAGCTACGGCATTTGTCACTATTAACACTCAAGGGGTATAGATGATATAAAGTAGAATGCAGTAATCAAGCAGCTAATATTGTGCAATGATTGCCAATAAACAAGAGTGACATTCCATTTCATGCGAAAAATCCATCCCGTTTTCGCAATATATCTCAGAACTGATACATTCCTAAACTAGTAGTAGTTACGCAAATACCTTCACATGTCTAGTAATAACACATTAAAAAAACACCTACATTCTGCAGAATCTATAAGAGCACGCCCTTATTTGAGTAAGCAAATCCCACCAATGACATCATTCTCCCACACATTAACAAACAAGTAAAACTACCAAAGAAACCTTGTTTGTAGTCAGACACTTCTATTCCAGGCAGATCTATACGAACTTACGAAGCACATTATGAAACTAAATTATACTCCTTCCGTCCCAATCAAAATGTAAACTTATTCCATTTTTGTCCATGACAATCAATTTTATACATTTACTTGTTTGTCAGACAATATCTCACACATTAATCATTAATGGGTCCTACCATTAACTAATCAATGCATAGTTGCACACTCAAAAAACCTCCCAAAAGTCAGATTCCAAACCAAGTGAATACAATTGATTTCAATAATATATGCTTAAATAGTTAAAGTAAGGCAAAAATTTGACAGAGACGGAGGTATAGACTATAGAGTAATAACCCGGTCCCTAGACCTGAGGAGTGTACTTGTAAACTGGAAAGCATATCCCATAACATCTCTCAACTCGCAAACAAGTAATATTGTACCAAAGAAACATTGTTTATAACCATATACTTCTATCCCAATTCCCAAGCAGATCTATATTAAGCACATTTATGAAACTAAATTTTACTCCCTCCGCATCAAACTATTCGTCTCTCAATCAATTCTATACATTTACTCATTTGACAAATCGTATCTCACACATTAATGGGTCCTACCATTGAGCCAATCAATGCACACTCAACAAACCTCCCAAAAGTCAGATTCCAAACCAAAAGTATGCAATTGGTTCCAGCAAATATTAGCTTAATTTGTCAAACTGAGGCAAAAAATTAGCAAGGACAGAGGTATTGACTCTAGAGCAATAACACTAGACCTGAGGAGTCTATTTGTAAATTGGAAAGCATATCTCAACTCCACATTGCCAAGTGATATTATACCAAAGAAACATTGTGTATAGTCAGATACATATATTCCAAACTGATCTATATTAAGCCCATTTATGAATCAAAATTATACTCCTTCCGTCTCAATCAAACTGTATCCGTATTTCATTCTCGTCTCTCAATCAATTCTAAGCATTCACTTATTTAGCAAACATAATCATTGCGGGTCCTACCCATCAATACACACTCATCAATCCTCGATTCCAGACCAGATGTATGCAATTGAATCCAGCAAATATCAGCTTAATTTGTCAAAATGAGGCACAAATTTAGCAAGGAAAGAGGTATTGACGAAAGAGTAAAGAGCAATAACCCTAGACTTGAGGAGTGTATTTGTAAATAGGAAAGGGTCCAATAATGACTTCGGTATATACTATAAAAAGGCATTGGAAATGGAAATCAAACCACTAGTAGTTTAATGAAGACGAAGAAGATACTACTGCTAAATAAAGACCTGGTGTTCATAGAGATTCTCGTCAGTTATTTCCTGTAGGGACATCGATAGCAACATATCGGTAAACTGATCTCTCGGCCATGGTTTTCGCTTCTTCCGAGCACAAACAACCGCTTCCATTTTTTATTTTTTTTTCCTAACAATTTGCGAAATTCACCACCTCTAGCACTGCAAAATTCTCATCCAAAACGACAAAACAGAGATTAATCAGCATTTATCAACAAGCTATAATGCTACAATTGGTGCAAAATGCATGCATGAATGAGGCGGTGCAAAATCACCTGAGCTTTCCTAGAGACAGACGAAGGGAAAGTTTCTTCAGCACATCACTAGACACTAGCAAATCGATCGAAAGTGAAGGGAAAGTGAAGGGTTTCTGCTTTTGTAGTCATTTCCAAGCACGGTTGACGTGGAGTCTTCATCCTTTTTTACTTTTTTACTTTTGTGCTTTAATTGAACGAGAAACTTGTCGGGAAC
>JAYMSM010000206.1:0-13470 GCA_036897885.1 Plantago crassifolia | reverse complement strand
TTGTTTTTTTTAAAAAAAATTTTTTTTTTATTTAAAAAATTTTTAAAAATTTTTTTTTTTTTTTTTTGAAAGTAGTCCAGAGAGTATTACTATTAAACAAAAAACTTATGATACACGGGAGGTGTATAGTTCAGACACTAGATCACCTGGAAGGAAAGTGTGAGGGTGCACTAAATTTTTAATGATATAGAAAGCGCGAGCGCCTCTTAATAGTCATGTAATTTCTTTTTCTCACCAGATTCTAGATTTGTAGAATGCAAAAGAAAATACATCTGGTCTGGGGACCTTACCAGACCTTTCTAATTTGAAGTATAATTCAAATGAATACCTGTTAATTGTAAAAATGCGCACGGGAGTATCCTGTGCCACAATACTAGGTACTTAAAAAAGAGTGAGTGAGTATTCCGAGGATGTTTACATCCGGAGAGGTAGAAATTCGTGTATATGCCCTTAAAACTTTGTACCTGAAGAAGCCTTGTTTTTGGTTGGGCTTTAATACAACAAAGGAAGGTTTAGGCTTCTGCAGTTTCAGGTCTTATCCTTTAACTTTTGCAACCCCCACCATCCAATCAGTTCTTTTTAATGCAATGCTAGAATCTAAAACCGAGCTCTCTTTAAAGTAATGAAAGACTGACAGAGTTGTCGCATTCAGTAGTAGTTGCTTTGTTGCTCAATATGTATGAGAACCGTTTCTATTTGTAGTTAAATAGTTTTCCAATGGGATTTGCCATCTGTTCGTCATTCTCATTTAGAATACAGAATGTATACTGTACACTAACTTTAGTAAGCGCCCCGAAATGCATTTTTATATTTCAGCATGGGTCAATTATTATTTTGTCATCTTTGAGTTTATTTATTGCTATGTGAACAGCTGTCTAGCTCTTGGAACAAAGCGAATGGCTCGATTGAATGCTATTGTAAGGTCATTGCCATCGGTGGAGACATTGGGCTGTACAACAGTAATTTGCAGTGACAAGACTGGTACTCTGACTACCAACATGATGTCGGTTTCAAAGGTCCCAATCTCTTCTAATCTTTTTTTGCTGCCTTTTATGTTACATTTTATGTTCCAATTAACTTTCTCTAAGGTTGAAAAGTTGCCTATCCGAATTATTATTACACACGTGCTTTCTCATTTCATCCATCTCTGGTACAAGTCCTTTGATTGTTGCATTTACTGATTCTGTTAGTTTATGTGGCAAAACTGAAATGTTAAGTAGCTTCTTACTTGTACTTATTCTCGTAATACCTGTTACTTTAGATAAGAATGCTGTGGTACTATTTTTTCTTTTATCGGGGTGGACACTTGCTATCCTTAAATATGACATTAGCCAAAAAAATAAAAGGATAATGTTATTGATCATTAGATTTTTTGTTTGTATCTTTCCAGATATGTGTACTCAACTCCCTAAATCATGGCCCTGTTGCCTCTGAATATCATGTTAGTGGCACCACCTATGCACCAGAAGGTTTTCTTTGTGACAGCACTGGAGTGCAGGTAATTTTTTGTTTTTTGTTTTAAGTAATTTGCACTGCATAAATCTCATTTTGTCTACTAGTCAGTTTTCTTTTGAGTGGGGAGATTTTGCAGGGTCTACCTTTTGAATGCGAAATTTCTGGTACTATTGAGTGTGCAAAGATGGGCGGTGCAATCAATAATGGCTTGTTAACAAGCAATTGTTCGATCTGAAAGAAACATATCACTGCCCCTTTCAGTCATGTTCTATGCAATGTATAAGATTTTTCCATTTCCCACTGGCAGAATTAAAATGCCATGTAATAACAAATTTTCATCAGATTTCTTTCCTTGTCCTACACTAAACAAAATTTTTCGAAAATTTCTAAAATGGTCATGCAGTTTTGTTTGATTTCAATGAGTTTGCCTTCTTAATAAGGTTAAGTTTGTGCTTTTACTATTCTTATTACGATAGCATTATATTGTTTGTGTCTCGAGGGCTCCCTGTCCTGATATTAAGTTGAATGCTGGAGGTGGAGGTGTTTCAGATATGTTTTTCGATTTTTACTGACTGATTTGCAATATTTTACAGTTAGAGATCCCTGCACAATTTCACTGTCTTCTGCATATAGCAATGTGCTCAGCTCTTTGCAATGAGTCTGTAATCCAATTCAATCCAGAGAAGAGAAAATATGAAAAGATTGGTGAGGCGACCGAAGTGGCGCTACGGGTACTTGCAGAGAAGGTGGGTGCAATACTTAACATCTTAATCACTATTATTCATCTCACACTGTTCTTAATCACTAGTATTATTCATCTTACCTGTTTTCATTTGTATCTAAACTCTAATTTATTATACAGATTGGTCTTCCTGGTTTTGACTCCATGCCTTCAGCACTAAATATGCTGACCAAGCATGAAAGGGCATCATACTGTAATCGTTACTGGGAAAACCAATTCAAAAAGGTTTGCTCTCATTTATGGTTTTTTTTGTCTGGCTTCCGAAGTTCCTATTCTAGCAACCTGGGGGTGGGCTTTAGTTAGTGTAGCTTTTGTTTTTGTTTGAATCAGCAAATTATTACTTCTTACGTCCCATATCATAATTTACACTTTCCATATTTGGCGTCCCGATTAAAGGTTTACATTCTGGTAAAATCATAATATTAAATTTATTTGTCCAACTCCACTACCATTACTTTTCCAATCCCACTACCAATATTTAATTAAAAAGTAACAAATTCCTTATTTTACCCCTTAAAAATCAACTGCAAACTATGACATGGGACGGAGTAAGTACAAACTATCAATCAATATACACCTAAACCTCCTACGTGGAACTCTTTCCTCTTAAACCTGCACTCCGCAGGAATCGAACCCTTGACAACCTACTTGCAACTCCTTCATGCTACCGCTAGACCACCTTATAACCCCTTAGAGTAGTTTATGCAAGCTATTGACACATCATATACAAATGAAGATGTCTATGAAGATTCATCACCCAGTAGACTTCATAAACTTATTGAATTTATTGCTGGATGGATCCATCACTTATAAAGGTCATTCAGTAAAATATCGAACCTTGTGTCTCTCTTGCCTTCTCTTGGGGGAGGGAGGAGGTGGGTTGTTGCTAGTCTCTTGAAGAATAAGAATATACTTACACACACACCTCCATACATATACATAGGATCAGAGAGGGAATTATGGAAGTGGGAATTTAATATAAGTTTTACGTGAGTGTTACATCTAAGTCCATAACTGTAGTGCACATTTGTGAAAGTTCGTCACTCGCTGTTAAGATACAGTATCTTCCTCGAGGACCTCGACTACTTATCTTTTGCTAAAAAAATTGTTTCACTGTACTGTACAAATATTGAGCTCTCCTGTATATTTTAGCATGCTCTATTGATCGTTGTGTTGCAATCATGAATAGTATTCATTACTTTTGTTCTTTTTACATAAGCAATTGTTAATATTAATGCTTGTAGGTGTCAGTGCTGGAGTTCTCTCGTGATCGAAAGATGATGAGTGTGCTCTGTAACCGAAAGCAGATTGAGATTATGTTTTCAAAAGGTGCTCCTGAGAGTATCTTATCTAGATGCACAACTATCTTATGCAATGACAATGGCTCTACTGTCCCCCTGTCATCAAATATTAGAGCTGAGATAGAGTCAAAGTTCCACAGGCTAGGCCCAATTTCTTGTTGTTCTCGTATAGTATATGTTTTAATGTATGTACATGTTTAAGGAGACATTCCATGTTTGTATCAGCTTTGCTGGGAAAGAAACTTTAAGATGCTTGGGGCTGGCTTTGAAAAGAATGCCGCATGGGCAACAGTCTCTTTCCTTTGATGATGAGAAGGATCTTACATTTATTGGGTTGGTATGCCTTCTCTCTCTGCCTATTCATTTTCCTTCACTTTCTTTTTATTTTTTATTTTTTTATAATATTATAAAGTTCTTGTGGATTACTTTTGTCAACTATTTAATTTGGAAAGCAGTGAATTATAATTTCAATGCGTACCATCGATACAGGTTGGGATGCTTGATCCACCAAGGGAGGAAGTAAAAAATGCTATTCTTTCATGTATGACTGCTGGAATACGTGTCATAGTTGTTACTGGAGATAACAAGGTAGACAAACTTATCAACTTAGGTTAAATCTTTTGACTATGTTTCTGTTGAGTTTTAGACTTAATGTGATGTCTTTAGACTACTGCCGAGTCATTGTGTCGACGAATTGGTGCATTTGATCACTTGGATGACTTTGAGGGACTGTTTTTCACTGCTTCGGAATTTGAGAAACTTCCAGCTGTTCAAAAGACTGTTGCTTTGCAACGAATGACACTTTTCACCCGGTACTGCTACATCATTTGTTCTTGGTTTATCACTGCACTGAAAGTTTTTCTTTGTTATACGTATTCTAATCCTTCTTTAATGTCTTTGATGCTAGGGTTGAACCATCTCACAAGAGGATGCTTGTTGAAGCATTACAACATCAAAATGAAGTGGTAATCTTTTTCTTGGCATTTCGCATTCTGTATGTATAGCTATTCTGGTGTCATCGGTAATAATAAATGAGATTAATAAGAGTTGCAACTGGGATGGACCAACAATATTACTACATTTTACTTCAGGGTGTTTGGGAAGTAAATTTAGAGATGAACATTAAAAAGATTAACCGGAATCTTATCCCCAATCGTGTTGTTTGGTGCATTTGGAATGAAAGAAACAAGAGATGCTCCGAGGATGTTTCTACCCCGCAGAAGTTTGTAAATAATTTCCTTGGGATGTCAGTGTGTTGCTTCAACGGACTGCGGGCATCCTTGCCTGACAGTATTAGCCGAGTTTCTTGTTTGTCTGAAATGAGTTTGTATACTCCCTCAGTCACTCTGTATTACTATTTCATGATAATATATATATATACATGCATCATGTTTCTAAAATATGATATAGGATTTATCTCACCAGCCTTCCGCTGTCAAACTTCTAATGGCTATTCCACGCACTAAATTATTGATTATTGTCTCCGTAAGGGCATAATTTGGCACATAATTATGAAACAATGCCTCAAACTTAATGCAGGGGTAATAAATAGGATGATAAGCTTTATTATCTAAAGATCTGAATGATGACTTAGAATTGTTTCAGGACACACTTTGGTAGCACAAATATCTGGAACCTAAATTTCAACTAATGGCCCCGTATGGAGACAAAACATATTAGATCTAATGTATCAGCCATTAATTCATTATTGAAATATGTACTTTAAATTGTGAACTCAGAATTTATAGACATGAAGAGATCAGTCACACCTCTTCAGTCACACCTATTACTTTTTAATGTGGTAGATGTAATAACTTCTTCAAAATGGATGAGTTAAGATTTATGAAAGATTGTCACCTCCTGGTTAAGACCCATATACTTGTTGGTCTTTAGTTGGGTTACTTACCATGACCCTTATAGTGGTGAGGCTTTACTACTGGGTTACTTAACAACAGCGGTTTGCTTCCCTCTGCATGAATGCATAGTTTTTCTTTGATTTAATTGTTATCTCATGCGTGTAATTAATTGCTTAGCACATGCATCTCTGTCTCAAGGTAGCAATGACTGGAGATGGAGTCAATGATGCACCTGCACTAAAGAAAGCAGACATCGGGATTGCCATGGGATCAGGCACTGCTGTAGCAAAGGTGAAATTCCAACAAAAGCTTCTTTGACTATAGCAAGTGAGAATCCACTGCATCGTGGGGAAGGAGTTAATAGAATTTCTACCATTTCACCTTACCTTCACTCCATTATACTAACATATATCTCTCATTCAGTTTGATATTTCTTTAAACTTGTTCACATCCTCAGAAACTTATGAAATTTGTAGTATTTAGCTTCTATGAAAATTTTAAGTTATTGAGTTTTCCTATGAAAAGTAAGTCCTGAAAGATCCCCAGGCTGGAAGGCACAACGGTAGTAGTTTGTGTGTCATCATGTTTCATCCATATTTAATTAAACTGGGATACACCTGAGTTAACGCAATTTCACAAGACACGGCAGCTTATGAAGTTGCTATGTCTCGTTTGCAGCAGTGTCCTTTTTTACTTCTGCTGTATAAATATTTCATGTAATCTTCTAATGGCATGTATTTATGCAATTCAGTCTGATCTCTGTTGGTGTGCATTTCATCTTTCAGAGTGCTTCTGATATGGTTTTGGCGGATGACAATTTTGCCACAATTGTTGCGGTAAAGAGTTGAATCTTCATACTGGTTTTCATTCATTCCGTCTTTCAAAGATTGAGGCTATATTTTGTACTCTGTGACTGTAAAGATTCTTGATGACATATGTTACACGTCAGTAAGATCTTGCGTTTGTTCAGGCTGTTGCAGAGGGAAGAGCTATTTACAACAACACGAAGCAATTCATCAGATACATGATCTCATCTAATATTGGTGAAGTGGTTTGCATTTTTGTGGCTGCACTACTCGGAATTCCTGACACACTTGTTCCTGTGAGCAAATTGCATTGGTGCATAAATGCGTTCTGTTTTGAAATTGTTTACATCTTTGATTTATTCTGCCTGTAATAGAATTTGCTACATGCGCTGAAGTCTTTATTAACACTAAAGTTATCATATGTCGGCCTTGTCTTCCCCCTAAATTCATTTAAATGGTGTGTTTGAATGGGGAAATGCGGCTTTTTCATATTATCAGACAATCTCATTGCCTCACAGGTCCAATTACTCTGGGTAAATTTGGTCACTGATGGTTTGCCTGCCACTGCTATTGGATTCAATAAACAAGACTCTGATGTTATGAAGGCTAAACCTCGGAAGGTACACAGGAATATGAACTTTTACAAATTTGTACAGCTTAAAATATTATGATTAAGAATCTGCAGTTCATGATGTATACTGTATTTGTTTAGACTACCATATAGAGGAGAATTTATTCTCTCAAGAATTCATAAATGTTCACCTTGTCTGCCTACAATGATCCCAGATTAATGAAGCTGTTGTAAGTGGATGGCTGTTCTTCCGCTATTTAGTTATTGGAGGTACCATTTGTTTGTGATTATGAATTGTTTTTTCTTGATATAATATTTACCGTAATCGTTCGTTTTCAAGATATAGGCTTTTATTTTTCGTGTATCTGGAAATGTTAGAACACCTCTCGCAGTTCGCATCCTTTGCACAAGTTCCAGGCTATATTTCTACCTCTTGCTTTTGTATTTTCCCTTCCATGCTTGTTTTGAGCAAGGTGTGAATTAACTTACTATTTGGTGAAAGGAGACTCTTAATTCTTTGAATTCAGATATAAAAGGAATTAAGGGCTGAGGGAGTGTACTTCAATTCCATACCTGATTTAATTGACTCTGTAAATCACTTCAAAAGAAATTTGATCTCCAAATCCTCTCGAACAACTTCAGCTTGTGTTATTGGTGGTAATTCATGCTGGTTTTTCTTTCTATTGTAAAAAGAAGTCTATGAGCCTTGAGTTAGTATATGCTACAGTTAAAAGTACGAAATTGCTATTTAGTTAATTGGAGATCTAGGCTGTAAAAGATGTAGGACACATCACATTGCAAACATTATAAGTCACATTGCAAACATTACAAGTTGTGGCTTTGCCACTATGTTTATGTCCTTTAATGTTTTCAACTATATCGGGTAACTCGTATGTTTACATCAGTAATTGATATCTCATTCTTCGTCTTTGAACTTAGGCATCAATTTCAAAAGAATTTTTCTTTGAGGCGTCAAGGCTAATTCTCTCCTTACTTATATATTGTATTTTTATTTTCGTTTTAATTTTCCAATCCTTATGGCTGATAAATGGTTGTGCAGTTTATGTTGGGCTTGCTACTGTTGCTGGATTTGTGTGGTGGTTTCTTTATTCAGATAACGGCCCTAAACTGCCGTATAGTGAATTGGTAAGTTTCAGGAGTTGTAGTAGCTCTTGCTCAGCAGGGATTTCGTCCCTTATTGAATTTTTTCATGAACATCTTCTTCACATGAGCTATTTGTAGTAATAGAAAGTTTACTCCGTTCTTGGTAGTGGCTGTTACTGAATATTTCAAGGTTCTTCAATTTTTTTTTTGAAAGATAATATAATGTATTAAAAGTGGAGAGAATACACGGGTAGTGTATTACAACAGTTTAGAAAGATAAGAAACTAAACTACTAGAGTCAGGCAAAGGATTACTTGCAGACCCATTAAAACTGCAAAGTAACAGCCCATAAAAATTGCTAAGGAATTTCCAATCAGGGCTAGCAACATCATGGAAACATCTATTCTGTCAAAACATTACACATGTTACACCAAAACATTATTCAATTCGCAGCTCTAATTTTCCATCAGATTCTCTCATTCTTATATTCCGAAACATTACACATTCTTAACCAAAACATTACACATCCTCTATCAAAACATTAGACATTATCCATCAAAACATTAGACTGCTTTATAAATGAGACATGACACATCCTCCATAAAAAAAATTAGACTGCTTATAAAATTATTAAAACATTAAACATGCATTACCAAAACATTACACATCCTCCATCAAAACATTAAACATCATAAGTTAAAACATGGTGTTGGTCTTTTTTGGACTATTTCAACTAGTGATCTCTCCTGAGACTTTGTAAAATAACAAATGTTTCGTGTTGGGCGTACATAACTTATAAATTAGTTTGGGAGTTGGGACTCATGTGAGAAAGGAAGTATTTGGTACTTAACATTTAGATCATGATAAAACTATGAGCTTTGGCGTTTCAATATCTTCAATTGGTAATAAAAGAATTTGGTAACATTCAGACTCAAAGAATACTTTCCAGGTGTACTAACTTATAAATGGAAATACAGAGAGTCCACCGGAATCAAGGAGTAGATCGTAACTGCTACTTGAGCCTAAAGCTATAATCAACATAGACGCTCAGATGTCTGTTGCAACTTCAAGTAGGTCGATTACTAATACTACCATCCCATTTAGTTCAAATAATTTTTTATTTTGGAAAGTCATATTGGTAGTATTGTTTTGTCTCCAAATCCAGCATTGATCTAATAAACAACTATTCAGCCCAAATTATAAAATTTAGACATTAGTTTATTTTCAGGCCGACCACACTATATGAAACGAAGGGAGTATTGGGTAACACATTGATCCAAATAAAATGAGTTTGGCGTTTCAAAATCTTCACTTAGTGATAAAGTATCCAATTCTCACTTTTTCTCTACAGACATATCGCATTAAATGTTTTTACCTGACTTGGAAAAAATTCATGCACAACATCCACAATGCAGTCCTAGACTCCTAGGTACTTTTCTCCAGAATCCACAAACAAAGACAACAATAAAATGAAGTTTTTTGTGGTTCAGAAATTTCTTGCATGTGGTCTGAGTGCTGTTTGGATTTTACTAAAAATCAATATATGTCGCAGAAAAGCAGGTTACAACTATGTTTACACTACAGAACACACAACAGTAATAAACTAGATATCGCAGAAAGGCAGAACTTTGGAAATCTTTTCACATCTATTCTCCTAGTTACTACTCCATCCCAATCTCATCTTCTTATGTATCCGGACACTACGTTTTAACAAAATGTGAGGTGGAATGGAATCAATGGATGAAAGTAGGAAAGAGAGTGAATGAAATGGGGAATGAGGAACCAAGTAAGAAAGATAGTTTCCATTTAAGGGGTAGAAGATAAGATTGGGACAAACTAAAATAGGAAGTAGGAAAATGGGATTGGACGGAGGGAGTATACAATAAAAAAATAAAAAATAAAAATGTGAGTAAGACCAGGAGAATACCTTATCCCATCACAGGGGCAGTGCACCCATTTTTCACAGATATCACAGCAAACCATGGGAGTTGACTCAGAGTCTCTATAGACCTGAAAGTTTTATAAGTCACACTATTAAGAAATCATCTTGATGCCTTATAGTCACAACAAGAGATAGTTAGCATAACTGCAACCAGAGATATCAGTTGAACATTGATCGGGTGGGAAAAATACCTTCAAACAAACTGGGCAATAGTTATTCTTCACAAACAATCTACCACAAGCATCACAGCAAGTATACCCTAGAAACCACCTGCAACATTTCAAAGTTAAGATATATTGAAATGCAGATATCACATTTTCTTCCTCGGTTCCTTGGGGCTCGAGAGTGGGGAGGATAAGCATTGTAAGAAAGTAGGCTGATAACGATGAAGTTTTAGCAACCCTACCAAGATTAAGCTAGGCTTCTAAGACTAGCAAAGGCAGATAAAACATTAGAAGTGTAGTGCCAGAAAAGATATATGAGAAAAATCCTGGGAGTACTAATTGTTTGCAATCCAGAAGAAAGCAATTAATGCAGTTTAAAACACGAGTCATTTTAAGGAGCCAAGACCTAATTATCAGTATCACCATGACCAAAGAAGGAAAAAAGATTGCTCTCAACTCATACCTTACACTTAGGCCATTTCCGGGAACAGAGGAACCACAGCTGTGACACTTGGTATGCTTAGGACACAAATAAGCCCCATGGCCAACATTCTGCAATGTTTTAGAAGGAAAAGCATAAGACCGCTGATTTTGCTAATATTTTTAGTGTACGAAATCACCACGCACCTTATGTGGAGGTTGTTGACAATAACAATGGTGTGCAGCATCACACCTTTTACAGAACATAAATTTATTTGGATCTCCAGTTCTGCAGCAGACCTGAAATATGAAAATTGATTAAAATTCTACTGACAGTAAGAATCAAAATTCAAACATGCATGTAAGCAACAGACAGCAAGATAAATTTCTGAATACGCACATTAATAATTGGCAACGAAAAAGAAGTCAGCATGACACATCAGAACCAGAACAGGCTTGAAAAGGGGGGTGAAAATAGATGTCACTAACAATTTTCTAATCGTCAGATTTTTCAGTCCCAGCGCCAATTTTTTTAGTAGCACTGATACGTATTACCATATGAGTTTCTATAGTGAGTCATAATTTCACTAATTAACAGCAAATCATAAGTAATGGTGTTGATCTCTTTCCAAACAATTAAGGAAAAGAAGTCCAAGAGAAGAAACAGCTGTCTGTCATTCTTTTGGTGTCGGGAAGTATGCATGTGGTATATGGCTCCTGTATCAGAACGGCATCCTATGTTTATATTCATACACAGCGTTGTCAAAAGCTCTAGATTGGACTTCCTAGCACTAGGAGCTATAAGTCATATACTCATATTTACGGTTAATTTTAATAAATAAAGTAACTAAACCAGTTAAGCTTTCTAGATTTCGCTGAAAACAAAATAAGATTGGACTCCGACACTATAGGGAAAAACCTCGCTAACTGCCCACGACCAAGCTATGCATGGAGGAGAGTTTGCATAAATTCAACATAGCTTTATCCTTTGCATTCCTCCAAAACTGTTTTTCCAGACTCAGAGAAGTTGTGACGAACAAGTTACCAGTATGCAACTGAACGTTGATAACTCTATGCACTAGAAGAAAGCAGAACCATGATAATTATATTGGCTATCATGGATCTGATGATTATTAAAAGGTCGGTCTGATGTTTGCCATACATGATGCTCAACTTTTATGTGCTCACAAATATAACACAGTAGTCTTAGTCATTCACAGACTATGTATATGACAAGTATCAATTTACACGTGTGCTATATTTCCAAAGAGCACGCAGTTCGCTACAGAATTCACGGCAAATCTAGGTCGACTTGCAATTTAAGTCATCAAAAAAATGTCCATATCTTTTCAAAATCACCATCCCTTACTAGAATAATTTTCATTTATTAACAGAATCTTCACTTGAAAATTTATAGATGAAGATAGTTGAAAACTAATGGATAACATTCATGTTGCAGTAAGAGCCAGATTTTCATAATTCTATTGAAACAACGTAAGTATAAGTAAGAATCAAAACATCCAAAGAAAACCACCAACCGGAAATGTGGCGAACATATGTTACCCTCTTTATGTAACCATGTGACTCTTATATATAGCTCAACATAACTTCACAATGTAACTTCAATCAAATAGGTAAATAACCTGATTATACTTAACAAAACAAAACAAAAAAAACCAAAACAAAACAAAAAACGAAAATACCATTTCCTCACGGAATTACAAAGTAAGAGGTACTTCATAACTTCACGTAAAAATCCTCCGATAATAAGATCTACGTATCTAAGAACCCCTTCTGAAATGAACCTTATTCTCAAGTGTTGGCTTGACCCTTTGACCTTGATGGCAATTACAAAGGATATCTTTGTTATTATTAGTATATAGGGTATTTCATATTCAACTTAAGTTAGAATTTCTATTATTTGGGAAGTTATAATTTAGTCGGATGATTTCTTGCTTACGTTTACTTTTTAGGCAGTAAAAGGCTAAACAAAAGGAGTTTAATCATGTGTTGAATAAAATATTGATTTGACACTTTACATAGAGATTTTGCACTAGTTGTACTAAGTTCCTCGGCAAATAGCTGGTCTTATCGTGAAATCTCATCACAGGAGGGTGAAAGAACCTGTATTCAGTATGGTATTTCATGAGACATTGAATGGACAGCTAACTGATACTATTACTCAGGGTACAGAGAACTCGTCTTGCACAGAATATCTCACCGAAAAGACAACAGAGTAGTCCCTCTCAAGTCAGTCCCCCCCCCCCCCCCATCCCAATTCCGGTGCTTTCCGAAAGGAAGAATTTCAAAATAGCATGCAGTAAAAAGTCTGAAGAGGGAACATATTTTGTGAAAATACAACATGTTTTAAGGATTTTAATGCGTAATTTAGATTGACTAGTAATTGGACCATATTAATAAGAAAAGTTACTCAAATTTTTGTTACCCATAAATACTATTACGGAATACACTTGGACAGGTGAAAAGTTCCCCTATACATTTTGGCCTATTACATGAATTTGTTATATAAATAGCAGAGACTATTGTTGTCTTCAGAATTAGGAAAGGATTTTATATGATACACTGCCAACTCGTTTTCTGAATTAGCTAACGTAGTTCTAATCTCAACTGGTACTGCTCTTTCTACCTTTGGTCAGTAGAGGTAAATAGGTAACAGCCTTATAAGAAGTAACCAAACAGGGAACCTAATGCACTGCTGGAGATAAAGTTAACATGCAAGCTGAAACTCAAAAGTAGGGGATGACAACAGAGAGGCCAGATATGGTTCAATGATATGTTGACTGAAGGATTAGGCTTACGAGGTTATGGACCCTTTTTCTTTGGGTCTCTCTTTTATTACCATAGAAACAAAATCACCAGCAAGGATCGATTACAAACCTTAATGACATAAGCCACATCACGGAGAGAAGCAAATAATCAAGAATTGAAAAGATGGGATTGTACTTGTAGTAAAAGCAACGTTTCCACTTTCCACAATATTATTAAAATGACAAAATAAAGCAAAACACCATCTACAAAGAGATGAGCCAACTCTTTACGAGTGAATACAAATTAAGTTATTCTATATATTAATTACCAAACGAGAATA
>JAYMSM010000205.1:0-13476 GCA_036897885.1 Plantago crassifolia | reverse complement strand
GCTATTTTATTTGTGATAGAAATCAAATAATTTTGCGTATACCATACTTTTTGTGGAATACATATTTTTATATTATTATTGTAAAAAAATTATGAGAACAAAATACGTAAAATTTTGGATTAAAATAAACGTACAAGCATATATAGTTTGCATGTTTCCTGTATGCATAAAATATGAAAAATTTTGGATACATAAATACGTACAAGAAGATAACAAAATACGTATATTATTTATATTATTACATGGTTATCCTGACACACTTGCTTAGCGAAAGATAGAATTCGGCGGTCTTCGTAACGAAGCTTATCATGCTGAACGTTGTGAAAAAAGAAGTGAATAAATTAGTGGATGGCAAAGTTGTTTAGTTGCAAAGTTGCTTAGCATATGGAATATTATGATGGATTGCAAAGTTGCAATGTTTTTGTCAGGGGACATCATACACTATTGACTTGAATGATTAAAGGTTGTGAATTTGGTCATCAACCGTCCATATTGGTGTGAATTTGTATTGCATAATGTAAGTAGTGGGTGGAGCACTTATTCCGCATTTGCCTCGTTCTATATATATGATGCTTATATTCATAGGTATGCATTACTTATAGAAAACTATATTCGAAACACAGTATCCATAAATATCCATTTTTTTAAAGCAAAAAAATATAAATGGATAACTACAGGCAGGATGTTTTGCATCACCAGATATTTTACTCGCCAATGAACCCTTGGGGTTGGCAGAGCGAGCGTCGTTTCGTCGGGTACTTATACGGGGTTGCAATTGTCAATCAGGGGCCCGTTCCGCGGGATGATCCGGAATTACCACGCATAACAAGGCACTTTAACGAGAAGAGAGGTATTGCTTTTGAGCACGAGGAGATTATGGATCGGTACGACATGCTGAAAGCGCGGCATTCAACTTTTTACAAAATCTTAATGACACCTGGAGTAACTCATAACGAGGAGACCAATAAAATTAATTATCCGGAGGGCGTGTTTGAAATGCTTCGGCAGGTAAGTGTGTTATGATTTGATTTACTCTTGTTATTCGTTGTATGATATTGGTTTATTGATGTTTTATGTGATTTGAAATAATATTTTGCACATACTTGCAGAGAGGTTATCGTTACGTGTTTGCATATCGTGACTTTGGTGAACCTCATTGGCGATTGTTGAAGTACATCTTTGGCGATGTTCCCGAAGACGTGGATGGCTAGAGGTTGCGAAAGTTGAGAGAAATCGAATGTTGGCGACGGAACTTGTGGGTTTAATATGCGTTGATGAGTAATTGTAGGGGTTGAATTTGTCGTCGTTTAAATTTATGTTTTATTTAAGTTGTAATCACCGTAGTAATAGAAACTGGTTATGTTTGTGTCCATTAAAGTATTATGCTACTGTTGGTGTTTGTAATGTAGTTGATGTAATTTGTGTTTCACGAGGATATTGTATAAATAATTTGTAATAATTCACTTGTTACTGAAATTTGCTATTGTTTTACCCCTTGTGTTTGTCTATTTAATATGACACAATTTGTAGCACACAACACACAAACACACTCATCCTGCTATTACTTCCACCTCAAATTTGAAAGGTTTTTTTCTTATTTATGTTTGTTGTTCATTTAGATTTGATATAGTTCTTCATAGTTTGTTACGTGGGATCTTAAGTATCGTGCAAAAGTATTTTTTGCATTTAAATACTACTAACTCCTTTTTTATGAAGTACAGGAATGGCTTCTCCGAATTTTCGTTGGCCAACGCAGGGGGAAGTATTTTATACTGAGGCACAAGGCCCTTGGACTCGTAATTCTGAAGGCGTTTTGATTGATGAACTTGCAGAACATGCGGCAAGGACAGGATTCCCAATTGTTAGTGAAGAGAGTGAAGCATTGGATGCCGCCAAATTCAAGTTGAACAAGGTGGTTAATTGTTTCCGGAAGGTTCACATGACCGAACGATATAGAATGCTGAAGGAACGCCACCGACAATTTGGGGATATACTTTTCACCGATGGAGTAACGTATGACCGCGGTTCAAACAAGATTTTTGCGTCAACGGATACCTTGAACGAAATCACCCGGGTATTTTTGCTATTTTTTGATAAGTTATACGTAATTGGTGGTTGCAGTTGTATTTTTATGTAGGCGTAGTACTTGGGTTTAACAGTTGGGTCATTTTTAAAAGCACGTTGTTTGTAGTACATGTTGCAAAATACTTAACCTGAATTTCAATTGTTATTGTGGCAGAAACATTCGTACGGGCTGGGTTATTGTCAAAAAGGTGAGGTACATTGGGAAAAACTCTGCCTTATATTTGCCAATCGTGACCACTTGTTTAGTGATTCGGGATCGGGAGCGTCTGAGAGCGGCCTTAATGTGAGAAGGCGAGCAAGAGTTGGACACGGGTTGACATCAAGGGCTGGAAATTCTGCTAACGACGGTAGTGACAGTGTCGGTTGTGACGGAGTTCGTTCCTCTACTAGTCAACCTTTTTAGGTCCGATTTTATATTGAATTTGTAGTACTTCTTATGTTTAATTATGTTGTGTACTCTTAATTTGCAGCAGTGTTTTTTTCCTTACAAATAATTCCTACATATTTGTAGGGCCCTGAAAAAGTCAGGTTGTAATTGACCTTGTAAGATAAGTTGTGGTTGTGTGATTTCTCCTATGATATGAAATATGGTACCTTTGAATTAGTAAATGTTTTCTGGCATATATAAAGCTTTTGACATATCACTGCATAATACATACAATTAAAATTGATTTCATTCAGTCCAATGACGAAGCATGATTTGGGAGTAATAATGCATGCTGGAGAAGGCAACAAAAGTGTAGGCCATTGGACTGAATAAAGTTGCGCATTTTAAGGAAATAATGGTAGAAACATGATATCGAAACAGTGTTAGGTTTGAATTGAAGATGAGAGTATCCATTCCTTTTTGAAAAGGCAAACCATGGAGGGGTAAAGAAATAGTTCTGTCACGTTGTCAAATTTCATGAATTTGAAGATATCTTATTGGTTTTTGTTTTTTTCTCAAACAAAAAAAAAAAAGAAATTTAAGAATACAGTATATATAAATAAGAGTCAAATAATTACAAGTTGAGAGACAGGGAAAAACCCACCGAAACCAGAAACATACACAGAAACAGAGAAAACAAGTTGCAGCCGTATACCAATTACTCTGCTAGTAGACAATCAACAGGGTATGAATTCGATTAAACTTTAAGTTACAACCGTAATTGAAATATCGGGATGGATTTGTGTAATCGGTGTGGCTGTTTATTACATTGTATGATAAACACGATAGTTTATCATACACGATTGTTTGTTGAACGATTGTTTACGATTGTTGTATGATAAACACGATTGTTTGTTTATCGGGATGAATTCGATTGTTTGTTGAACGATTGTTTGTTGAGAAACTTTACGTTACACGATTGTTTGTTGAACCGTTTTTCGTATTCGTAAAATGTATAGCGATTTTGGTAAAACTAAACTACATGAATTCCACAAAAACTAACCATGCCGAGACAAATTAGTCCAAGCACAGTGAGAATCTGGCAAATTGGCCATCACCTTTTCATTGCCTTGTCAATGAAAAAGATGATAAGTGAATGCATGGTTTGTTCCCTAGCAAGAAAAAAAACAGTTTGCAAGTTCCCAAATCTGATATGGAACGGTGTACTAGGCATTACTTGACAAACAACTACTCAATTCCCCTTGCATTGTAGCCGTTACTTATGCAAATCAATGAAGACATAAATTGCTCACCTTACTCACCTCTTCACCTATCAGTCCTCCATCTCTCCTGTTATACATCCATTTATTCAGTCCCTGGGAAACAAATCCAGCTTAAGCAGACATGGCATCCTACATCCCAACCTTCGTGCTCTTCATGATCGACACCGAGAGGCCAAGAGCGGTACGTATTGTTCCAGTTTGTGTAAATTTTGTTCGTGCTCACCTTTACTTCGATTTTAAGTATAAAAGATAATTGAAACTCTATGTTGTTTGCAATATAGAGACTCCCTAAGGCGTGGACGCGTATGTGTGGGCTGATGGTTCCTAGACAAGCGGAAATACAAGTCGACAATTGTGTTCGTGAACCTGTGACGACTTCTTGGGAGCGGGGAAATCTTTACATTGAAGGTGGCTGGTATGAGTTCGTGCATAAGTACGAACTACAATACAAAGATGTTTTGCAGGTGAGGTTTGAAAGGCCTGGTGTGTTTTTCATGCACATTATGGGGAGTGATGAATGCAGTCGGGAATATCCTCAGTTCACTCTGGGCGCACAAGACGAATCAGGTAATGGTTGTTCTGCTTATCTAAACCAGGCACTTATTTCTTGTAATCATATAAATTGTAGGGTTTGCATGTTGTACATTTTGTTCATTGAGTTGTACATTATGGTTGACAGTATTTTGAATCAAATAATCCTCCCATGTTTTGGTATTCCAGTGTGTGTGAGTGAATAAGGTTGAGTTATTTGGTGAAATTGTTGACAGATTCAGATGACGATGATGACGAATCACGGAGCATCTCTTTGGTCGATCTTACACTGTCGACAGATTCAGATGACGATGCCGAGGTTGTCGCTGCGAACAAATCAAAGGGGAAAGGCAAAGCTGAAGGTTCTGGAGCTAACAAGAAAGGGCAGGGCAAAGAAACACATGGGGGTAGTTCAAGAAGAGGAATTCGAAGGTTTCTTCCTGTCCGTCGAGCTAGGACCCCTGAAAAATCATCAAGTGAGTCAGATTCGAGTGACGAAGATGATGCACCGGAGTTTGAAGGTCAATCAATATCTTGTCGCGTTTCCATCGCGCATAGCTATCTACGCGGGCAGTGGAGATTGGTAAGATACGGTGTTTTCCGGGAGTATAAATTAACGAAGTTGAATTGATTAGTTTTACACTTTGTAATTGGCATAATTTTGTGGTTTGCAGAATCTGCCTAAAAAATTTGGAGTGGCTATGGTCAGAAGCAAAAATGAACTGATCACATTGCGTGTTCGTGGAGGTAATGACTACCCGGTGAGGGCTGCTAACTATCAGGACAAGTGGGCTAAAATCTTGTCCCCGGGGTGGAAGAATTTTGTGGAGGCCAACGGGATAGGAGCAGGAGATGAACTGGTGCTGGTGGTGGACCAAGCTGATCGGGACGTCTGGCATGTTGACATTGTAAAACGCAACTGATGATTCAGTGAGAGAGTTCGACAGTTATGGTTTTGTTATGTTCGTCGTCCTTGTTTTAATTTTCAAGTATGAACATTTTGTTCCATGTTTCATTTGTTGTTAACTTGTAATTCGGATTTGTTTTTAATCTTTGCTTGTTGTTTGTTATAGTACTTGTCCGTAAATAAAGTGCGTTAATCATTGGAGCAGCGAAAAGCATACTAACTAATTACTTACTAGTTCGAGTACGCACAAAAACATACTAAGCTAGCCTTCACATTAATATTTTGAAGATCAATTGTGATGAGGAAGAATCCAATCTTCGAAGATAAGTCCAGTGTTCCATCGTATACTGTAGTGAGTGTTCTTTCATGTAAATAAGCTTCCAAAATAAGTTCTTCTTCTGTGATTTGTGCAATCATGTCAAATAGAGTACCTTTGATTTACTAAAAATGAGTTGTCCCATATATAAAGCTTCCACAATTTTCATGGCAGCATTACCTGTAGTGGAAAAGCTACAAAATTACTTCTGCTTTACTCACCTCCAAATAAGATGCTGCAAATGTTGGTGCATTCCAACTAGGCAGATTCTCTATGTTTATGTAGTGGAGGGCAGAAACAAAGCTTGGCAGAAACTAAGCTTGGCAGATTGTGCATGATTGAGCATGGGAAAGGTGGAAAAGGTAAGAGCATGCTTGAAAAGGAGGGAGTGGAACTGTGTAAATGACTCCACTTGTGCAACCGGACAAATGAATGCATAGATGGGAGTAATTTGTTGTTGTTTCTTTGAGGTTAAATATGTTGTAAAAAAACGTGTGCAACTTTATTTACAAAGGGGAACTGGAATTTGTGTAAAAAGTTGGAAAGAAATGCAAGGAGAAGCATTTCATTACTTGTGGAGTAATGAAGTTTGTTAAAGTGTAATTGACAGCACTTGTACAGAAGCTCACTGCTTATAAAACCTGAATTTACCACTCCTCAATTCCTCAGTCAGTGTAATACGGGAACTAGTAACGGAGGGGTGATTTTCATGAATTCAAAGACTCTGTATTTATCACATTCACAAGACACTAAATTCCAGCCCAATTCTCAAAAGTAGAGAAGCAGACCATTTACTAGTAACTTGGTTCAATCAGTAGGGGTAAATGGAATGGTGGTATTGTCGTTCCTGAGAAGACAAAAAAAATCTGTCATGATGGTCAAAAGATTTGAGATTCCATTGCATCTTACCATCCAATTACACCTAATTAGATGAACTTACCTTCCCTATAAATATGCCCTTAACTAGAAGTAAGATTTAGGAAAGAAAACAAAGAACATCCTTCTGTTCAAGAATAAATTATCAACTCAATCCATCATGGCTGGGAACAACAGTTTCGTTATCCAGATTGTCAATGATTTCAGGAGCGATGAGGTATCGTGACCGCGTGTTGTGTTTCTGTTTAGCTTCCCATTTCAATTGCTGTTAACTATATTACTACTTTTGTGAGGTTTAATTTGTACTTTTTCAGCTGCTGTTATAATGTTTGTTTCTTTGCAGATGATTCCAAGTGATTGGGTAGTGGAAAATCATCGTATGGTTCCTTCCCGAGTAACAATTCAAGTTCCCGGAGATCCTGAATGGCCAATGGAGGCCTGTTGGATTGGTAGGAACATGTGGCTTCAAGGGAGTTGGTGGCCTTTCAAAAGCTTCTACGGACTGAAAGAAGGAGACTCCTTGAATATGACGTTTCTACCTTACAAATCCAAGTTTGCTGTCGAGATTGTCAAAAAGGCGGAGAGAACTGAGTTGCCTGATGAAATAATAGACTTGTCATCAAGTAATGTTTTGTAACTCATGACAATGTTCCTTCCATTTTTGTAAAAATATTGTTAATGACGATTTGGACAGGGCTACTGGTTAGATTATTGTCTTCTTAACGTGCAGGCATGTCTGATCTTGTGGTTAAAGATGCGACAACATCAGATGACTCTAATATCGATTTGGATAAGGAATACCCTGTTCCGACTACTGATGATGAGTCGGAGGACCTGGATTATGAGCTTGTCGAGAAGAAAACACCGAAGTTGAGTGCAGTGCAGAAGGGGAAGAGCAAGATTGCTAGTTTCTTCGGTGTTGGTATGGTGGCAGAACTCGCACCCACTCTTTAATATGTGACTACATGGCTAACAAACTTGACTTATGAATTTTTTTTTAGGAAAAGGCAAAGCCAAGATGGAAGGTGCATGTACTGATTCCCGCTCCAGAGAACGCAAGGGTAAGGGCAAGGAGAAGGGCGTGGTTATTGAGCCAAGCATTCCGAGAAGGAAATCTGTTGATGGTGCCTGGACTGAGCTAAGTCACACGGAACGGAAGGAATGGGCTGAGTGGCGCTCCACCGACCGCAAGGATAAGGGGAAGGAGAAGGGCGTGGTTATTGAGCCACGGTTTCCGAGAAGGAGATCTGTTGATAATCGTTCCCGTCCTCGTGTCTCCGAACCAAGTGGAAATGAAAGTCCGGAAGAAGCTATTGCGCAAGGGTCGTCCCCTGCTTTTCAACGGGCGAAGAATATAGCTACGCGTGGACCATCTTGTCCCATCTTGCTGCAGCCGAGTTACATGAGGGGAAAATGGACACTGGTGAGCATGACACATTTAGCTCAGTTTCTATCGTGATTATCAAAGTTCGATTATTAACTCGGTAACTTGTATTCTCGAATTACAGAATATTCCTTCCCCATTTGCCCAAGCTAATTTGCCCGATGATGAGGATGTTCAAGTCACGTGGAGGGCATTTGGGACGTATAATCAGAATCTTATTGTGAGACGTTATAGGATTTGGGGAAGGGTTAAACCTGCTGGTTGGAAGAAGTTTGCTCAAGCACTCGGCTTGCAAGTTGGTTACGCTATTGTTCTGGAAATAAGCGTTAATGATCCTTTGGTGTGGTTTGTCCACATCATCAACGAGGATGGGGTTTATATCATGGGATGATCAATGGGGAATGCATTTCGAGGGAAAACAATTTCTATGTCGTGCATTTTATGTTATCTTAGTTTTACTTATGTTGTTATGATGTGCTACTGTAACTTATGTTTTCACTGTGATTGGTTATCGTTTCACCTAAAAAAAACCTTCGTTGAAACACCTTTTATGTTTCGGAATGCAATCGGTCAAAATTGTATTCATAGTTCCTCTTTACAGGATTCTATTTTTTTCGTGAAAGTGGTGTTTACTGTTAAGCAGTATTAGGTCAATGTTTGATCGTAATGAAGAAAATGTAGTGCTACTACATATTTGGTTCATATTGGAGTGATGGATTTTATTTAAAAAACCCCTAAAATGATATTTGCCCCAAAATTACATTTGCCCCAAAAAGCCCTAACCCTACCCTCAATTTCATTTTGACTTCCATTCTCAATTTGGACTGACTTACCAATTCAATTACTGCATTACTGGTCCATTATGTGCATTTGTTATCAAGTATTATGGAGATTTTTTATTTATAAGTTTGCCTCATTTCAACCTAATTTGATACATACACCCTAGTAAATTGTCACTGTAAATAACCAAGGATTGATGAAGACCTAGTATGATCCGTCCGGGCTTGAATTAATAATTTAACATAAAGGAAAAACTTAGAACGAAAATTCATACCGTGAAGAGGACGAAATCATTTGCATGATGATAAGCAATACAATCTCATTACACATAAAACGCATATTGATCAAACCGAAGATTCGCAGACTCGAAACTTCATAACTTAAACACAAATAACGACTGGACCTTAGAAGGACATATTAAAAGGTACAAGGCGGCAAAATACTAAACACAATACCGAGAGAGAGAAATAGTAATAAACGTAGGAGTTTTGCATTTCAAGATCAGTGCTCCAGAACAAGTGATTACCAGGAATCTGGGAATGGAGTAACCTTACTTAACCTTCCGGCCTATAGTAAAGCTCACTGATAGGTTGTTTTCGGGCCTTTTCCACAGCATGACGTACATAATCATCATAACTTCCAAATATATCAGTAAGTTCCCTCCACCTCGGTTCCCCTTTAACAGCATAAGCCTTTGTGAGCTCATCACCCTGTGCAAACAATAAAGGCACTCAGGTTAATTTGTGTATATAGGAAGAAATGCATGGAAACTTTGGTAAGACCTAACTACACCGACTGTTTCTCCACATTACCTCAACAACTGCCATGAACCTAGGGAGGTTTGTTATGGTAATGACATTGTTTGGCCTGTCCCAGGTAACACAATTTGAGCTCAATAAGTACCCGAAACAACGAAACCTGTCGAAAAGCAGGTTGAATTGAGTTTCGCACTCTGCGTAACTGAAATAGTCCTTCCCAAACCTCTTGTTCGTCATTTTCCTTGCATGTCGCATGACTGAGGGCATAGGGTAATCTAGCATGTGCCAATGCGGGAATGTCGTCATTTCCTTCCAAAGGTGGTGCAGGTACTCGTCATCAACGTGGTGCCCCCAATTCATCACCGGATCGGGGAAGAAATATGCTTCTTGTGGCTCAAACATTATACAAAAGAGGTTACTTTATGATTTGGAAGAGAGGGTTTGGTGGAACGTAGATTTAAAGGTGAAAATCTACCTTGCTCGGTTACTATTGATTTGCCAAATTCACTCAACAAATTACTAGTACTTGAAGCCCCCTCCACAAATAGGTCCCTTTATTGCTGTAACTATGTAGAGGTGTTGAGTGGGAATCACTTTTTCCAGCTAGCACCCCTGCATATGCATTGAGGCAGTGAAAGGCAATATTCCCTGAACTTGTTCGCAGAAGAAGACAAGGAATAGTTGTGAGGTAGTGTTTGTCCTGCAAAATTATGAGAACCACTACATTTGAGGACACACTGTTTCAAAACAATGAAACAGGAAACCAACAATTTCATCAACTTTTTCAAAGTTCATGAAATAGTTACATTATTTGCTTGTTATAGTGGGTCGGTTTAATGTGGCTATTTTCTCCGATCTATAAGTACGTGTAACATCTTTCACAAGTTTCCAAAACAAAACAAGGAGTTCCTACGCATTTGGTGAAATAAACTTACCCTCGTAAGCATCTTTTCAAAGGTTCATATCAATGCATACTAATTTGTTTTACAATAATTCAAATCCACAAATAATATTTGTTTTTGTGATTAAAGATGGCTTTCAGGGGTTCGGACTCGCAAAGGCCTTTCTTCTTCGTGATCAATGATGTTTGGGACGAACGATCTGAACACAAATTCGTGCTAATCTTGAAAGATCATGCCGTGCGGCACGGCGGTCCAGTTACCAGATGCTCCAGTTGCTTGGATCATGCACTCCCTTTAATGAATGAAGGTTGGGAGGTGTTTACAAAAGTCAACCTTCTAGATCGGTTCGACATGTTAAAAGAACGTTATTGGAACTTCCACTCCATGATACAGTTTGAAGGTGTTACTTATGTTGAAGAAACTAACACGGTTTCATATCCTTCCGGCTTCTGGGATGATATCGGAGATGTAATACAATCTCTACATGTCGTACTTATTAAAACTCTACTTGTTCATGACAACGAAATTAAAATGAACATTAAATGAACCTTATTATCCTGTTAGTAATGAAGTACTCCATTCTTTCACTATGCAGTATGGATACGTTTATGCTGGTGCGTACCGGTACATGGGAGAGGTGCACTGGAAAGAATTCAAACTCATATTTGGAGACCCTCCAACTTGCGACTGTGGCTGCCTCGGACATTACCACTACTACTAGCGTGATTTGTGGTTTTAATAAAATAGTAACGGCATCTTATCGAAGCTGTTGAGTGTGGGTGTGTTAAAATTAATGTTTGCTTTTTCTTTACGCGTGTATTTCTGCGATAATACACTTGCAGCCATGAGTGGTCGCAAGTAAGAATCATGTTAAATGTCCTTTTCCATTACTAGTACTCCAACATGTTGCAGCCATACACGACATACATGAAACCTAATTAGAAATACGAAATAACACCTACGATTTAATAAGATAAACGAAACAAAGTACTTGAAAAATAGAAGCCGAAAGCATAACTTGTTATCACACCTAAGTTATACTTAAAATTTGGCATAACTACTGCATATCCCCTTGGCAATTTGAAATCCACCTTAGAACTCCTCACTGGCATTACCCTGATTCTCATTTAGTCCTCCACTTGCCCCGGAAACCTGGCTACTTCCTTCCCCACCAGCAAAACCCCAAGCATCGAAATGAACGGAACTTGAAAATCCCATGCTCGGAAGTGGACTCTGTGATGCAGTACCAAAGTTGAGGGGTGCGGGGATGGCTGAGTTTGAACCAAACGTTTCCGCGACCCCATAGTTGTTGACATTGCCAAATCTAGGCTGCACGTACTGATTTATAGGAACGGCCCACTCCGGCCTTCCTAGAATGGTTAAAGGAACAGCATCAGGGTAGTCAACCACTTGGTGGCCAAAAGGGCCAAAATCAACACGACCAAAAGGATTAGGTTGCTCCCTAGTTATGGATTCGAGGCTTGGAGAGCTAACTTCATGAGATGAGCTGATATTAATTATGGGGATTGAGTCGGAAGGGTCGCCACCATCTGAGGGTTGGACCTCGAATATGTTGCAAATCTTTTGCCAGTTAACTTCTCCATGGTTGCGATACGCATTTGCAAAGCAGTGTTCCTAGAATGGTAGATAAGTGAATGAACAATTTGACAACATCAACTACTTAATTATCTAAGCAATATTGACAACATTGACTAATCCTTCAAATTTACCTCGCTCAGACGCTTCCACACTCGCTTAGATGCCGTTATGGTGTTGGTCCTGCTGTTGTACACCACCTCATCGTCATCAATAATGGCAGAAAACTGTTCGTGCCTTGCACGTAGCATGTAGTAGCGGCCCTTAACAACAGGTTTTTTGAAACATCTTGCAAACCGATTCAGCTTGGCTGCGGCTACTGAAAATGCTTCCGAATCTGGTCCAATTGGGAAACCAGTCGCCATGGCATGCTCGGACAGTTCGTCAATCAATATCTGCTCCGACACTTGTGTCCAGACACCATCCTCTGGGAAAAAGAACCTTGCTTGAGCTGGATACCTAGACATCCTAACACAATATATTTTCCTGCAACTAATAAAGTAGTTGAAAGTTAGCAGCTTCAACATTTGGTAACCAACACATCCTAAATTCATGACTACTCATATTTGTACAGAACAAAAAATATAGCATGCATGCAATATTGAAACAAGTGTGCATAAACTTCGAATAAGCTAGGCTTGATTCAATGCTTGAAAATGACAATTGCAGTAAAAAGTAAGTTAACCTTTTGAGTGAGTAGATAGTGGTGTTCAGTTTAAGTGCTCAGGTTGTGTAAATATAGAGAAAATTTACATGATAGGGTAAATAGGGTAAATAGTGATGGTCAATTGTTGGTCCTCTTGGTCAAGGAGAAAGGACTAGGTAGTGAATGCAAAGTTAGATAAATCTTTATTTCAAGTATGGTACATCATTGATGACTGATTAAAGATTGTTTTAATCGAATATTTCGTTTTTATTTTATCCCAACATCGGTCACGAATACGACCAATGAAGGCACCCGAACATACGGCTAGCGGTTCGGCGGAACAGTTCGTATGTTAGTAGGCATACATTTTCGAACAAAACACAATACAACCTTTCATACACAACACACAACAACTCCTCATTTGCCAAATACAGAATTGGTAGCCTCTTGTTTTGGTTAATGTTCAGTCCTTGAGGTAGGTTAGTATTAAGAAGTTCAACAACTTGTATGAGTGGTCATAAGTGCATCATAAGGAGGAACTCTTTTGCAGCCCCTACCAAAGGTACATCATGGTATGGTTGGCTTTAATTTTTGCCTAAGACAGTGTGCCTTACTGTATGCAGAAGAGTGTCAATTGACTAGAGTTGAAAATTGTATGGTGTCCAAACAAAGGTGTTGTATTGGTACAAATCTTGCAAACTTGTAAAGCTGTTCAACAAAGTTTGCAAAAGTAATGCACGGTCACTGTATTATACACCACAACTTTCTCCATTCCCATAATTCTTCACCTGTACAAATAGTTGTGAAGACCAAATAATTCACTAGACAACTCATGACCTGTTGTGAATTGATGTGGTAACTTTAATACAATGGTCTACATTTGCTCCACTAATTTCATGACCACCAACCAAAGTTCTGAACTTTGAAGAAAGTTGGATGGCACATACTGTTGTTATGGAGTAATTGGGAGCATGATATTGTGTTTCACGGCATTACGAAAGTCATACGTTTCGGTTACCGAATGGAGCAACTATGCATTCAAGTG
>JAYMSM010000204.1:0-13487 GCA_036897885.1 Plantago crassifolia | reverse complement strand
CGTCAAAGAAAGGGCTCCGCATCAGACCGAATCCGTCCTCTTTCAAGGGTCATTTTCCAAACTTTGGAACGAGGATCATGAATGTCAGGTTAGAACATCCGCATCTCCCAGTTGGGGTCGCTGGTTCAAATCCTTCAGACAGGAAAAGAAAAGACAAGACAATCGGAAAAACCAGAATCCCAGAATCCGAAAAGAGCAAAGAAGTCCGAAAAGACAGAAGAGCAGAGCAGAGAAGAGAATCAGAGCAGAAAAGAATTCCAAAGAGACCGATGCATAGTTGGAGAGTCTGAGTCTCCTTCCAAAGAGATCTTTTCCAAAGAAGAATCCGAAAAGACAGAGAAAGAGCAGAAAGAATCAGAGCCGTTCAGACAGAATCAGAGAAAGAGGAATAGGAAGAGTCTAGTAGAGAGTTTCAGAATAGGAAGAGTAGAGAGTTTCAGAATAGGAAGAGTTTCAGAAGAGTCTCCTTCGAAAGAGCAATCCGTCCGAAAAAGAGCAATCCGTCCAGAAGTCCGAAAAGACAGAAGTGTCAGAATCAGAGCTTTCAAGCAGAATCCGATGCATAGGAATAGTCGAGAGAAGAGTCTCCTTCGCTTTCGAAAGAGCAATCCGTCCGAAAAAGAAGTCCGAAAAGACAGAAGTGTCAGAATCAGAGCTTTCAAGCAGAATCCGAAAAGAAAAGCAGAATCAGAGCAGAAAAGACAGAAGGAGAGTCAGAGAAAGAAAGAACAAGAAAGAATCAGAGAAAGAGGAATAGGAATAGTCGAGAGTTCGAAAGAGTTCTCCTAGAAGAGTGCTCGTCCAGAAGTCCGAAAAGCAGAGAATCAGAGCAGAAAAGAATCCTCAGAGTGTCAGAATCAGAGAAAGAGGAATCGAGGAATAGGAAGAGTTTCCGAAGAGGAATAGGAAGAGAGTCTGAGTCTCCTTCGAAAGAGAAAGTGGGAAAAGCAGAAGAAGCAAAGAAAGAGAAAGAGTTCTCCGTCCGAAAAGCAAGAATCCGATGCATAGGAAGAGTTTCAGAAGAGTCTCCTTCGAAAGAGAAAGTGGGAAAAGAATCCTCAGAGAATCAGATCATCCGAAAAGAAGAATCAGAGCAGAAAAGCAGAAGAAGCAAAGAAAGAGAAAGTGGGAAAAGCAGAAGAAGCAAAGAAAGAGATCTTTTCCAAAGAAGAATCCGAAAAGAAAGAGATCTCGCAGAAAAGCAGAAGTTTCCAGAAGAATCAGAGCAGAAAAGCAGAAGAAGAGGAATAGGAAGAGTCGAGAGTTTCAGAATAGGAAGAGTCGAGAGAATCAGAACAAACAAGTGTCAGATAGAAGATCGAAGAAGAAAGAAGAAAGAGCAGAAAAGCAGAAGAAGAGGAAGAGGAAGAGTCGAGAGAATCAGAACAAACAAGTGTCAGATAGAAGTTTCCAGAAGAAAGTTGGAAAAGCAGAATCCGATGCATAGGAATAGTCGACTTGCAGTCTCCTTCGAAAGAGAAAGAGCAGAAAAGCAGAAGAAGCAAAGAAAGAGACAGAGAAAGAGCAGAAAAGCAGAAGAAGCAAAGAAAGAGAAAGAGCAGAAAAGCAGAAGAAGCAAAGAAAGAGACAGAGTGCTCGTCCAGAAGTCCGAAAAGCAAGAATACGAAAAGAGAAAAGAAGAACCAGAGAAGAGAGCGAAGACAAGAGCAGATTTCCAGAGAGAACAAGAAAAGAAAAAGAGAGACCGGAAAGAAAAGAGAAGAGCAGAGGAAAGGAGGAAAGAAAGACTTCCTGCAAACAAAACAAAGAACACACAGGGCAAACAAAAAGACAGAGAAAAAGAGACCCGATCCCAGAAAGAACTCGAAAAGTCAAAGACTCTGGCCCCATATGTACTGAAAGAAATCGGGAGACATGGGAAGAATGCCCAAGAAAGAGAAAGAAAGAGAAGACAAGTCAGAAAAAGAAAGCAAAAGCAAAGAAAAGCAAAGAAGAGAAAAGAAGAGAGGGAGAGAAGAAAGAAAAAGAGGAGAAAAACAAAGAGAAAGAGAAGACAAAGAGAGAGAGAGAAAAACAAAGAGAAAGAGAGAGATAAGACAGAAAAACAGAGAGAAAAAATGGAAACTACAGAAGCAATGAAAAATGCATTCCCCAAAAACACACGAAATTGATCCTCCGCTTATGATTACACAAAAAAAGATTTTTAGGCACATGAAACAAGCAAATTCTGAAATCACTAGGAAGAAGCAGGGAAAAGCAGGCTAGCAAACAAGTAAGCGAAAGAAGTCTCGGAAAGAAGAAGGGAAGGAAGAAGCAGGGAAATAAGGAAGAGCCAAATGTGAATGTGAAGTACGGATTTGTGGGAACAGGGTTTTTTCAAGCTAACTCTCTTTGAAGAAATCAAGATCTTTCAAGCAATCAAAGTCCATTCTTGTTGGTTGTGACCTTGGTAAGAGCACCGTAAAATATTTCTTCAAGTGCAGGTTCCAATGATTCTTAGTATTCATTTCCGTGGTTAGAAGAGTCTTTTTCCAATTCTTTCTCCATTCTCATATAGATAATGGAATCTCATATAGATAATTCTAATGGAAATGGAAAGATCTCATATAGATAATGGAAATGGAAAGAAGGATCTCGAAAATGGGAAATGAGAAGACTCATAGTAAGAATAGTGAGTCTCAAAGTGAGAATAGTTAGTGAACTTGGAATTGACACAAAAACATCTCCTTTCTTAGCCAAATCTCGAACAACTCCAATCTAAGACCTAGTTTCTGAGAACTGGAATTCCATCTCCTCACTGAGAAGTGGAATTCCATCTCCTCCGAAATCCCTACCCAAGTCCTTCTTATTCTAATTAGGAGGTCCTAAGTCTATCTCTCCATAAGAACCTCGTGACCCCTCCAATCGTTTACTAGTTTCTTAGAACTAGATCTCCTCCTTCTCCTCTAATATGAAAACTAGATCTCCTCCTTCTCCTCTAATCGTTTCTTAGAAAGAGATCTCAGGGATAAGAGACTCGATTCTATTAGATATTCTGAATCTTTTAGTTATTCGTGAAATCTCTACTATTAATTGGAAATGGTTGGTTTCTTATTTCTATCTACTTCTTTCTATCTATATGTAGATGCCTTCTTTAGTTTCGTAATCTCTAAGAGATCAATTAGGAATCTAAAACTTACACTCAAACTACACCAAAAAATGGAAATGACACTTCTCATTCAGACAAAAATGAAGTTCTAGAGCAATAATTGGAGAATCATGAATTAGTTCATCAATCAAATCCGGGATAATCCAGAGATCACGATCCAACTATTGGAATTCGCCGATTTCCTCAGCCGTATCCATCCTATTATATAGAAGTAGAAGTCTATTACACTTCATAGAAAGCTAATGGGAATTCTTCTTTCTAACTAAGGGTCCATTTCTAGTCTCTTATTGAGTCGAGATTCCTAATTCCGAAAAGAGAGAGTCTTCATTCATAATAAGAGAGAATAGGAAAGAGAAGATAGGTTCAGGCAATTAAGAGAAGTGAATGCAATTAGATAGGTAATCTAGTGAAATTGGTTGGTAGTTCCTACTTCTTCTACTTCACACGGAAAACCACGTCTCATCCCATGGGGATTACATGTGGGTTCTCTGAAGAGGCGTGCACCGCTCCATAGAACATAGTTGAAGACGGCTTACGAGCTCCCGATCCGTGCAAAAGTCGGAAAATGGCGGACTCCCAGATTGAAAGCATAAATATGGATCAAAAACTACTACAAACACAAAATCAGGAAATTCTCAACAATATGACCGAAAAAACGATGTTGAAGATCACTATTTAGATCATGACTATATCTCCCGTGACATACAGAAAGCACGTTCCAACTAATGAATCTATCTGATTTCCTCATTCATATCCTTCCTATAATTAGTCCACTCTTCAACTCAATCGAATAGTCTTTCGTCTATCTTCTACAGGTTCATTCCAGTCTCTTATTTCTTCCAGATTCCAATTTCATAAAGGAGAGAGAATAGGCAATTAAGAGAGAATAGGAAATGAAGAGAGCATAATAACTGTGGAGAGAATAGTAAGGTAGGATTCCATAGATCAATTAGTAGATAGAACAATTGGTTGGAAGTTCTTTCATCTCATGAACACTGCAAAACCATGTCTCATCTCATTCAAGATTACATATGGTAGATGGAAAGAGATTTCACTCTCGAGCAGTGCAAATGTCGGAGATAGGCGGACACCCTATGGAGAGGTCAGAATCTGAATCTGGATCAACAACAAAAAATTCATCAACAACTGGAAATCAAACAGAAAATACATCAAAAAATGGAAATCACACGAATAATTCAGAAAAAAATGATATTCCACCGCCAAATTCATAGAATCCCGATTTCTCTATTCCATGAAATCCAAGATACAACTGCACTCACGATCCAACTATAGTAGATAACCCATTTCTTCATCCATCTTCTATCTTTCTAGAATTCTTTTACACTTTCTATCAATCTCATAGTCATTCATATCTCTTTCCACTGGTCACTTTCGAATCTATTATTCGAGATTCATCCGAAAAGAGAGAGTCATATTTCATAATAAGAGAGAATATTCCATTAATAGATGTAAATGCAATGAAGAGATGGAATGCAATCAAGAGATGACTCTGATCTCCAGATTGAGAATGACTAGCTTCCACTTTTCCTAAGTTAGTCTATGTGAGTGACGTCTACGTGAGTGACGTCTATATCTTGGATCTACTCCTTCCGCACCCTTGGGGATTCGGCCTCCTCTGCGAATCCTCGTAAGAGGACTCCTCCGCTGTGTCAATACAGGACTAGCCCAGCCTCGGTTTCTGATTCTTTACTCCCTTCTTGATTTCACTTACTCTCACTCTCTTACTCCTTCGCGCCGGAAGAAAAAGTCGGTTTCTAAGGCGAACTCCCTTGTTTGATAATGAAGGAAAAAACGACAACTACAACAAAAATGAGAGAAAATGCAGGAGCAGGAATTCGTAAGATTCCAATGATGTTAGAGATCCAAATGGAGATCTTCACGAATTAGTTCATCCAGAAATTCTGAGAAATCTATCACTCACGATACAACAAAGGGAAATTTCCTATTAGTTTTTCGTTAATGTAAACTCCATGAACTGTAGATTTCACTTCCATTATTCAATGAATTACTAGAGTGACTATTCATTCATTATAGACTATTCATTCATGAAATGAGAGACTCAGAATTCATAAGAAGAGAAAATCTGAAATAGAAGAGAGAATAGTAAATGAAGAGAGGTGAATGCAATTCATAGATGGAAATGCAATTCAGAGAGGTCAGATTCTATAGAGAAATGAGTAGGAAGTTCTTTCTTATTAGACTAGACAAAGGCGAACTCTCCAATAAGAGAAATCGAATTCTACAAAAACGAAAACATCCACAAAAATAGAAAAGACCGAAAATCATATGCAAAAATGGATGTTCGAGATCTCGATGGATATCCTCACAAATTAGTTCATCCAAAAAAGAAGGGAAAATAGATATATCTAGATCCATGCAATGGTCGTTCCCGATTAGTTCATTTCCAGTCACTGTCTCACTTCTAATACCCAAGCAATTAAGACTCAAGCAATTAATTAGGGAGAGATTGGTCATTCCGAAAAGAGAGAGTCTTCATTCCTAAGAAGAGAGAATAAGAAAGAGAAGAGAGGGAAATGCAATGGAAGAGAGAATAGGAAATGAAGAGAGAGAATATTCTAATAGATGTAAATGCAATGCAATTCTCAGAGCAAAAATATGGATCTAAATCGAAAACTACACCAAAAATGGAAATCAAACGAAAAATGAAGACAAAAATGCAGTTCGAGAGCCAAATTCATAGACTCACGAATTAGATATTCCATGAATCACTAATTAGTTCATCAATCAAATCTGGGAAACAACAGATATCTAGATCCAAAAAATGGAAAAATTTCCGAGGAGTTCATAGTTAATGAAATTCCATTAACTGTCTATTTCACTTCCAATCGAATACTCCATGAATTCTTAGATGGACTATTCATTCCTTAGAGACGATTCATTCATTCAAAGAGACAGTCCGAAGAAATGTTCGAAAGAACCAAATTCCTCCACTAGGAGATCTCATTAGATAGAGCCTCTTGTTTTTATTACAATCTATTTTCCGAAGAAATGTTTGAAGAACCAAGAAAAGACAAGGAAAAGAGGTTTATAGGCATAGTTCAGGGCGTCGGTAACGCTATCTCCATGCCATGGGTTCGAATCTTTTTCCTAAAGGAAATTGTGTTTCGAAGAAATTGGGAAGGACGAAAAAGCAAGAAATCTCCCATTTTCATGCAGATTGAAAAACGAGAAAAAGGGAGAAAAAATGGAAAGGAAAAAATGGAAAGGAAAAGACAAGGAAAAGAGGTTTTCTAGACCTCGGTAAGGGCTAGGTCCCACTATCTCAATTTCATGGGTTCGAATGATTTTACTAAAGGAAATTGTGTTTCGAAGAAATTGGGAAGGACAAAAAAGCAAGAAATCTCCCATTTTTGTGCAGATTGTAAAACGAAAAAAAAGAGAAAAAAAGAGCAGAAAAAGAACAAGAAAAGACAAGGAAAAGACAAGGAAAAGAGTCGATTCGAGAGTGGAAAAGCAAAGAAACAGAGAAAAAGAGAGCACATTTCGTGTTCTTTTTCTCTCATTCTAATTGTCTTATAGAAGAAGAGATCTTTTTCTCTAAGAATCTGAATTCTCTTCTCTAAGAATCTGAATTCGATTCTTATAGAAGAAGAGATCTTTTTCTTAGAGAGAATGTATCTTAAAGAATCTGATCTCCGAAAGCAAAGAGAATAGAGAAGAGAAGAATTCGAATAGAAGAGAGAGAAGAGAGAGTTTCCATTCGAAGAATCGAGAGAGAAGAAATAGATAGAAGAAGAAGAAGAAGAAGATAGGACGTCCGAGTTCGCGAAAAGACAAGCGGAATCCAACGAAGGAGAGGAAATTCTGTCCCACGCCTTAGGGCTAGTAAATTCGGGAAGCCGGGGGTAAAAGTACGCCATTTCGTTGCGGAAGCGAGACGCTCTTGTATCGCGAAGACTAGAGGAGACAAAGGAGAGAATGAGAAGAAGAAGAAGAAGACAGAAAACCGGAGTTCAGAGAGAAAACCAGATCCTTGGAAGACAGAAAACCGGAGTGTCAGAAGAAAGAAAACCAGAGAGAAGGTTCGGACCGAGGCCGAGTGAGAAAGATCGAAGGTGATGAAAGACAAAGACAGGATAGGCCGACGGATCTGCAAGACGAGATCGACAGATCGAAGGAGATGCAAGACGAGATCGAAAGAGAGAAGGTTCGGAGCGAGACCAAAGGGTCGAAGGAAAGACCGAGGCCGAAAGGCCGAAGGGACAAGAAAGAGGCTAGGAAACCGGAGGGACAAGAGGCTCTGTGACAATAGGGAAAAGAGGCTCGTGAAAGAGGAAACCGGAGGCTCGGAAACGAGGAACTTCCAGGAAACCGGAAAAGAGGCTAGGGGAAAAGAAAAAAAAGAGATCTATGCTAGAGGACATTACAAGAGGCTAGAGGACATTCCCAGAGGCTAGAGGACATTCCCAGAGGCTATGGGAAAGAAACGAGGAAACCATCCGTGAGAAAGAGAAAAAGGCTAGCGGAAAGAGGCTAGGGGAAAGAGGAAACCGGAGGCAAAATCTCTCTCTTTCCTGCTTTTCGGACTTCTGCAGAGGGAAAAGCACAGAAAAGAGGCTAGGGGAAATCTCGGAAAAGAGGCTAGGGGAAAAGAAAACCAAAGAAAAAGAAGCAGAAGAAAGAGAAGACACAGAGAAAGAATACAAGAAAAGAAAAGAAGGTTCTGAAAGAAAAAAACGAGAGAGAAAGAGAGAAAGAGAGAAGGTTCCTGAAGAACGAGACCAAAGGGTCGAAGGTGAAGAAAGACCGAGAGAGAAAGAGAGAAGGTTCGGACCGAGGCCGAGAGGCCGAAGGTGATGACGAGAGAGAAAGAGAGAAGGTTCGGACCGAGGCCGAGAGGCCGAAGGTTCGGACCGAGATCGACAGAGAGAAGGTTCGGAACGAGACCAAAGGGTCGAAGGTTCCAACGAGGCCGAAAGGCCGAAGGTTCGGAACGAGACCGTTAGGTCGAAGGTTCGGACCGAGGCCGAAAGGCCGAAGGTTCGGACCGAGGCCGAAAGGCCGAAGGTTCGGACCGAGGCCGAAAGGCCGAAGGGAAAAGAAAGAAAAGAGATCTCTGCTCTGGGAAAAGAAAGAAAACCAGAACAGAGAAGAGAAGAAGGTTCTACAAGAACGAGAGAGAAAGAGAGAAGGTGATGACGAGAGAGAAAGAGAGAAGGTGATGAAAGACCGAGGCCGAGAGGCCGAAGGAGAAGGAGAAGGATCTGAAAGACCAACGAAAACGAAGAACTTCTCTATACAATGACTGGAAGAACTTGAGAGAGACCTGAAAAAGAAAGAGATTTCGAGAAGAGAGAAGGAAGACAGAGAAAAAGAATCAGAACAAACAAGAGAAAGACAAGAGAGGAGAAAGAGAAAAAGAAGCCAGAAAAAAGAGAAAAAAGAATCCGAAAAAAACAAGAAAAAAAGAGAAAAGAAAAAGAGAGAAAAGAAGGGAAATCTAGCCAGAAATGGAAAAGATTTCTAACCGAAAAAATGAATACTAAGAATCATTTGAACCTATACATCCAGAAAGATTGTACGGTGCTCTTACAAAGGCAAAAGCAAAAGTGTTGGAAGTTTTGATTCTGCTCAACCAACATTTGTGAGACTTTCTTCTGACAGTGCTCGTGAAAAACCGTTGAAATCCGACCTTGGAATTCACAGCGTTGAGAGTGCTCGTTGTTCTTTCTCGAAATCCGACCTTCCCATTAACAGAGAGCCTGGCAAACTTTCCCAGCGATTGACATCCACACTCAACCACAAGTTGTCACAGAGTTTACGATCTTGCATGGAAGAGTCAGGGCCGTCCCTCCTCTGAAATTTCCACTTTGCGAGCCAAAAGGAACCTCCAGTTCTACCAGAGCAACCCATCTTGCATTCAAGAGTCAGGGACCTCACTGCCCATTTCTGACTGCAAGTGACACTTTCACAGACATGCAAAAGGTTCACTTATAGTATAGGTAAGTCTAGGTAAGTCTAGGTAGAGTATAGGTATAGGCAAAGATTCCAGATGCCAAGTAGAGCCATGCGAACAGAAAACAAACAAAGAGAGAAAGTAGAGCAAACAAAACAAAGAAAAAACAAGTCAAACAAGGACAAGACGAAAGGCAAGAAAAATGCATTACTCAAAAACCAAAGAAAAACAGACACTGCTTGTGATTGGACAGAAAAAGAAAAAAGAGAAGATTTCATACATGCATTTTGAATGACAACGGAATAAGACACGGAAAAACAAGAGAACAGAGCAAAGACAGGAAAGACAGAGAAAGAAAACAAAAACGAGAAGCAGAATAAGAAGCAAAAACGAGAAGCAGAATAAGAAGCAGAACAAGAAGCAAAAAAAGAAGCAGAACAAGAAAAAGAACAAGAGAATAAGAAGAGACAGAAGTACCAGTCCGAAAAGAAAGAGAAACCAATTCCACTATCCAAAACCAAAGAAAAAGAGACCGGACTTAGAATTACACATGGAAAAGAATTGGAGGAGGTTTGAAGCACTTCTTTTGAATTCGGGCGGAAAAAACTTCCACTAACAAAAACGAATGAAAAAGAGAGCTTGCTTATGATTAGACATGGAAAGAACTTCTCGGAGGTTGGAAGCACTTCTTTCGAATTGGCACGGAAAAAGACAATGAAAAGAGAGAAAAGAAAGAGAGAAAAGAAGAGAGAAGAATCAGAGAGAAAGAGAAAGAAGAGAGAGAACAAGAGAGAGAACAAGAGAGAAAGAGGAGAGACAGAACACAGAAAAAGTGGACAATCAACTAGCTAGAAAATAGACAAAAGCCATTTTTGGAAACAAATGCAAACAAAATATAGAGAAGTGGACAATCATATAGGTACAAAATCTACAAAAAGAGAGGAAGAACAAGAGATCAGACAGAAAGAGGGAGAAGAGAGAGGAGAAGAGAAAGGGAACCTTCGGCCTCTCGGCCTCGGTCCGAACCTTCTCTCTTTCCTTTCTCTCTCGTTCTTTCATCACCTTCGAGATTCGAACTCGGTCTTTACCCTTTGGTCTCGGTCCTTTGGATCCTTCGATCTGTCGATCTCGGTCCTTCTTTCTTTCTCCTTCGGCCTCTCGGCCTCGGTCCTTTCTTCGACCTAACCTTTCTTTTCTCACCTTCTCTCTTTCTCTCTCTATCTTTGCTCACGTTCTCTAGTCATTTGTTTGTTTTGGTTTGAGATCTTCTGTGTGGGTTCCGAAAACGGTTGTCTTCTCCGAAAGTGCTTTCTTGGCGAAGTCATTTGTTTGTTCTCGTTGGAGATCTGAAGTGTCCGTTCGTCTTCTCTTGCCGTTCTTTCTGAGAGAATTTGTTTGTTCTCGTTTTCGCTCGCTCTTGTCTTGTCGGTTCCTCTTCCTCTGTTCTGTTGTCTTCTCTTCCAGTGCTTTGTTGGAAATGTCTTTTGTTCTGGTTTGGTTTTGTGAGTGTCTCGTCCGTGTTTTTGCTCGTCCGTGTTTTGTTTTTTCTCGGAATGGGAAGGTCCTCTGTTCTGTTGTCTTCTCTGAGATTTTTTTCTTTTTGTTTTGTTTTTGCTCTCCGTGTGCGTAAGTTGTCTTCTCTGAGATTCATTTGTTTTAGTTGGAGATCTGAAGTGTCGGTTCCTCTTCCTCTTTCCTCTGTTGTCTTCTCTTCCCGTGCTTTCTTTTTCTTTCTGAGTGAATTCCTTAGTTCTCGTTGGAGTTCTCTTTTCATTCCTTAGTGGGAGTTTGAGATCGCTTCTCCTTCGGCCTCTCGGCCTCGGTCCTTTGGAATCTTCTCTTTTCATTCCTTAGTGGGAGTTTGAGATCGCTTCACCTTCTCTTGTCAGTCATTTCTTGTAGTTTGAGATCTCCGTGTCCTCCTCTTCTCTCTGCTCGGCAAGTTCTTTCGTGGAGAATGAATGGGTTCTCGTTTTGGTTCTAGCTTCTCTTTTTCGCTTCTCGTTTTTGTTTCAATGGATCGAGGATTTGGTTTCTGTTGACGGTCCTCTCTTCTCTGGATAGCTTGACTTCCCAGAATTCTGGCTCCTAGTTCTTGCTTTGGTACATTTTCTTTCCTCTTCCTCTTCGAGTCATTTGTTTTGTTGGATCGGGTTGGCTTTTAGGTGGATGCTTGTCCTTGGTTTTTCATTCCTAATAGATTCTTCCTTCTTCCTGTCCATAGAGATTCTTCCCAGAGTCTCTGCCCGAAGCCGAGGAGGTAGGAAGCTCCTAGACTTTTTCCGCTTCTTAAAGAATGGGGTCTCTGAGCCAAGCCCAGGAGCTCGGAAGGCAGAAAGAAGTCGTCAAGCGGTTTTTCCGATTCTTGGAGTGATGGAGTGCCTTCTTTTTTCCAGTTCCTAAGGGTCTTTTGGAACCTCTTTGGCTAGGAGTCTAGGTTTGATTCGTTCTCCCTTTCATTTTTCTTTTTCTTTTCCCTGCCTCTCTCTCATTGCATTCTTCTTTTTTCTTTTTCTTTTTCCATTCTTTTCTTTGTCTTTTTTCTGACTCTCCCATACTTGGTCTCAGTCATGGAAGAGAAAGATCAGCTAGAGAGTCGAGAGACAGAGGAACATTCTCTTTAGAGGGTAGATTCCAGAGCAAGATCGAGAGTCGAGAGACAGAGGAAAGAAGGTTCTTTAGAACGAGAAAGAAAGAATAAGAAAGGGAAAGAGGCGGAGAGAAGGTGAGAAAAGAAAGAGACCGTTAGGTCGAAGAAAGGACCGAGGCCGAAAGGCCAAAGGTTCCAAAGGACCGAGATCGACAGATCGAAGGAGAGAGGAAAACCAGAAAAAGAAGGATCAAAAATGGAAACTACAGAAGCCATGAAAAAATCATTCCTAAAAAACACACGGAAAAGATCCTCTGCTTATGATTACATACAAAAAACTTTTTAGGACCCATTTCATACGCTAATTGTGAAATCACTCTCCAAACTAAGACAAAAAAAACAACCATTCAAACGAAAAACGAAGAAACAACTAACAAAGACAAAGCAAGACAAAATGCATTCCTCAAAAACGAAAGAAAATGAGCCCACGCTTACGATTACACAAAAAAAGATTTTTAGGCACATGAAACAAGCAAATTAGGAAATCTCTCTGAAAACGAAGACAAAAAACAAAACCATTCACACGAAAAACTAAGAAAAAACGAAGGGAAAAAAGAGAGAGACAAAGCAAGACAAAATGATTTCCTCAAAAACGAAAGAAAAAGACCCTCCGCTTACGAAACCATTCAAAAAGATTTTTAGTGGCATTTTCATACGCTAATTCTGAAATCACTCCTTAAACTAAGACTAAAAAGATAACAAGTCACACTCAAAACTAAGAATCACACTCAAAACTAAGAAACTACTAAAGGAAAAAAAGAACAACAAGAGAACAAGAGAACAACTAAGGGAAAAAAAGAACAACAAGAGAACAAGAGAACAACAAGACAGAAGAGCACAGGAGAGAGAAAGAAGACATACAGAAAGATACAACACGAAATCAGAAACTTCCGTGGGATACAACTACAAAAACGGACTCGGGCTACAACCTTAGGATACAACTAACAAATACAATAACTCATGTTTCCCATACAAATATACATCAAGCAAAAAAGCTAGTTGGAAAAAGAGATCCCTGTCAACAAGTACTTTAGGCAAAATACACTCCAGCACTTTCACAGAGAAAGAGAAACTAACAAAAAGAAAAGTGAAAGGTAATTCCAGATTTCTACAAAATAGAGAAAGAAAACTTCTCAAATACAAGCATCGTACAAAGGAAAACAAATACAAGCATCGTACAAGGGAAAAAAATCCTTTTCATATGGCTAGAATACTTTTCCATTTGCAAATACAAAGAAATCAACAGAAAAGTGAATACTGCATCTCTATATCTAGAAATGTTACTAAAACATATTTCAAAGAGAAACCACTCCAATCAAATATGAAAATGGATTACACATATATACAAAACAACCAAAATAACAAGATAGCAAGATAGCAAGATAGCAAGAGAAAAAAACAAGGTCATCATAGAACGAGACAGAGAGAAAGAAGGTTCCAAAGGAACGAGGCCGAGAGGCCGAAGGAGATGAGAGAACGAGAGAGAAAGACCGAGAGAGAAAGAGAGAAGGTTCCTGAAGAACGAAATCGAGAGAGAGAATGGAAAATTTTCAAATGGAAATCAGAGAGTGGAAAAGAGAGAGAAGGGAAATGACTAAACGCATCAAAAGAAGACCGAATACAAAGGAAGGACAAAAGGAGACTACAACTTGGGTCTGACTCCGTCCGATTCCAAAGAGAAAGGAGATGACGAAAACGAAAAAGTCATTCCCACTAGGGTCTAAATCTACTAACCCCTATTTCAAAGAGAAGACCCATTCTGAAAACAAAATAGTCATTCCAGCATAGGG
>JAYMSM010000203.1:0-13505 GCA_036897885.1 Plantago crassifolia | reverse complement strand
TAGAAGAAGGGAAACTCGTGCTCGAGGAGATACACGCGGGGAGTTGTGGCAACCATTCAGGGGGAAGATCTCTTCGCGACAAGGTCCTTCGGCTAGGTTACTATTGGCCAACAATGAGGCAAGACACCGCGGATTTCGTGCAGAAGTGCGATGACTGTCAGAGATACGCGAAAATACAAAGGGCACCTGCCCAGAGCTTAACCCCCTTGGTAGTTTCATGTCCTTTTGACCAATGGGGACTGGATATCGTCGGGCCCTTTCTGTAGGGAACCGGACATAAGAAGTTACTTGTACGGGGCTTTTGGGGTTATGGAAGCAGGCCTTGCCAAGGGCCATGTGGGGTGTGGGCTTTTTATTAAGGTTTAGTGTTTACCTCCTGTTCAGGACCATCTCACCACTTGTATTGTATAGGGTGTCGTTGTCATTTTTTGGGAGGGTCGAGGTCTAAAGTCTATAATCTTTTAAACCTCATAGACTAAAAATGGTCTGGCTGTTCTTGGGATTATACACTTTTGGTTGGCTCCTCTCTTAAGACCAGCATGTTTTTTTTTCTTTTTTCGGTGGATGGTGTCCTCCTTTCTTTAGGTTTGGTCATAATTTATGTGCAAATTTTGCACACTATCTTGTACATTCGACGTTCTGAATACAATTTTGCTGTAATGTGGCATTGTGAAATTCTGTTTGGGAATTGGGATCGAATACATTTCGGATTGTCTATCGTTTAACCTTTAGATCATTCATGTTAAAAGTTTAATGTAAGCTACAACCTATGAACTAAAATAAAGTGAAATTAATATATAGAACATTCAAATTTAATGCAATGACACGCGTATTTCTATTATATATATATATAGTGACAAAACAACAATATAAATTCGAATGAATACAACAAACAATATGTTGCTGGTCCAAGATGCATGTAAAATAATAAGCACAAAAAGTCGAGCTATTTTGACAAACAAATACAAAACGGTGAGAAAAAGAAAACAATGTGCATGGTTTGTTACCTCAATGGTCATGGGTGTAATTGCAAAGATGACAAGATTGCTGAGATTGAAAGCAAAGGCAGCCAGCAGGAATCCTAACTGGTACTTTCAGTAACTCCTGAAGTCTTCAATGGATACAAGTACCCAAAACACCCACAGCAAACAAAAGTATGTAGGAAATATCTTACTCTGCAGGTTCCCAAATTGATGCCTTGGCAAACTCCTACAAACATATGATTAAATTCAGTTACATCCAGTTTTATATCACTTCTACGGCTACTTCACATATGTATCTTCCATGTATCCTCTATCTAACAGCGAAAACCTCAGAAAATTCCAACAACAACATGCACCATATCACCATATGCAATCTGAGAACTACAAGAGCTTCTGTAAAGATTGCACTTGCCTCCTCGACCACAGAAAATAAATTCTCAACTTAAGTTGTTTACACTAATAAGCATGAGAAGTGATGTGCTCCCCAACATTCTTATGAAAATTTATCCAGCTTCATATCCACACATGCAAATTTTCCATATGTAAATTTCCTCCAATAGCTGCTAAAGGTCAACTGCTAACGTCAACGAGAAACATGTTTACTGAATATGATGATGCTAAGAAGTAAGAAGAAATCACCATATTTGAGATACATAAAGTATAGTTTACCATTACTATCATGGACTCATTAGTAAGTTCTAGGAATGGTTTTAATATATCAGGAATAGGAATTAAAACAACCAAACAATGCTATAGACTATCAGCTGAGGCTTCATCACGAACAAAGTCCCCAGTTACTTAAGTGGACTATCAGTTAGTCAGCTGCTATTCCTCCCAAACGTCGATCATAAGCAGAAAAGAGAAATTAAGATAAATAGCAAATACCTTTACACTGTTTACAATACTAATTTGTAATTTGCACACACTGACACGGTTTTGATATCACGCATCTAAGTATAGAAATTAACACAACCGAAAGCTTCTACTAATTAGAATATTCCACCAATGCTATTATACACTATCCCATAATTTCACATGCCTCATCACAAACAGGCAATTGCCAATTACCAAATTTCACACCAATTGAAACACAATCCAACAGAAAACAGCTGAAACTTCGCTAAAACACACTAACAAGTTATTCATATCGAAATTACCAAACTGTAGAATAGAAGCAAACAGCCTATGGGCCCTCGGAGAAATGAAAACAGGGGAGAAGAGGTAAAATTACTTGTTAAGCATTATCATTTTGTAAGTTGTAACCAGATTCATTCATTTCACCTCCACGAGACATTTGCCAGTGTTTTTTTTTGGATTTCTTGTTAAGAGTTGTATTCAAGTATAAATCTATAGGGGTTGGAATACTCCAACAGAACTTGGAAAGAAAGGTTAGGTGAAAGGCATTTATAGTCAAACACAAACTTGAAGTCTGATATAAGTCCAACAACTAATACTGACACTCAATTGTCATTCAGCCTTCTAGGAAAGATTTCTAAAATTAACAGATCTGCATATTAATTACAAATAACTCCCATTGTCAACTCTCAGAATACAGCACAAAGTGAACAACATGGAACGGAAGATCACATGGAAAGCACGTGCTGTGTAAAGAGAAGAGGCGCCAAATTCAAACAGAGTTCAAATATTTCAAATTCTATTGAAGATGAATCAGGCGCCATTATATTAGCTAACATTATTAGTAATGTTCTAGAAGAGATTAGTTGTTAGTTTAGTCTTCAGGTTAGCTAGTTATCCTTCTGTACTTTAGTATAAACTAGTAGCATTGACACGCGGTTCCCGCGTGCACAATTTATATACAATGCAATTCAAAATACATATTCACGTGAATAATCGATAATATTATTATTATTTTAAATTTAGACTTGTATTCATGTGCATGCATTCTTTTTAACATAAAAATCTTTATAAATTTGTAAATTAATTTGAGAAATGAAATATAGATATATCACAAATGAAAACACTATTATTAGTAAATAGTGTTATTCAAATGAATGGAATGGTTATAGATTGACGTGGATAAAGGAAGTGGAGGAAGAAACTACCTTTTTGGGACTAATAACTCAATTGTGAAATTTGATTAGTATTAGTATAGATAGCATTAGTTTCATTAATTGTAATTGTACAATTCATTTTCACAAGCAATACAAATTTTAAACCCAACTGCTCTCTTCTCTGTTCTCTGCCATCTCAGAGTTCTTCCTTCACTGTTCACTCGTGAGTTCTCCGAATCACTTCTTTCATTCACAATCACCATGACAATCCGCTGTGCTCACTTTGTTATGGTATCAGAGCCAGGTTCTCTGAACCTGAGCTTCTGATAGTTTATTCACTAGTGTTTATCTGTTTACAGTTTAAATTCTGGTTAATTCACGATTGATTGTTGTTTAATAATTGATTGTGCATTTCCTGTGCCGATCTATGTATGTTTAGCTCCGATCATCAGTTTGTGGCGGTTATTGTTGATTGCTGAGAGAAATTGTATTGTTGTTGGTTGTTTATTGCGTTTTATGTGCTATTGTCAGCTTCTGTTGATTAATCACTGCTGTATTTCACATTTTATCACCATAAACTTTCCGATCTGAGAAGTTTTCATTTCAACAACTAACTAATAGTCGATTTGTTGAATTTTCAGTTTGAAAATGGTTGAGATTGGAGATGAATTGTCATTTGACACACCTGAAGGCAATCAGAAGAAGTCAGGTGGTGATTCTAATAAGAAAACTGTTGATTCTTATAAGACTCACGCTAAGGAACCAAAAATTGAAGATCCAGCTAATCCTTCTAGCTGCTATTATCTCAGTCCTAGTGAGACTCTTACATCAGGTGCTGTTCGTATTATTCTCAAAGGATCTAACTATTTGAGCTAGAAACGTGATATGTTAAGGTCTATTTCTGTTAAGAATAAGCTAGGTTTTATAGATGGTAGCATTGTGATGACTCCTCTGGATACTGAGCTTTACTTACCATGGTTTCGATGCAACAATATAGTGTTGTGATGGATCCTTAACTCATTATCTGATGAAATACGTGCTACTGTCATTTTTAGTGACTATGCTAAAGATGTTTGGGATAAGATTTGTGTGAGGTACTCACAGCCTGACAATGTGCGGATTTATCACATCTCACTTGCTTTAAGCTCTCTTATGCAAGGCTCCAATACAATCACTGCTTATTTTAATCAGTTGAATGCTATGTGGGAGGAGTTGCACATGTATCAACCTAGATATCGTTGTCAGTGCAAGCATAAGAGTGTAGCTGCTCCTGAGTATGAATATGGAATGGTTTTCCAGTTCCTGATGGGTCTTAATGAGACATTTGACAATGTGAGAGGTCACATTATCATGCAGAATCCTCTGCCTTCTCTGGATCAAGTTCACTCTCTCGTTTTGCAAGAGGAGAGTAGGAGAGATCCTAATTCAGGACCACTTGTTGTTTCTAATGAGTCTGCAAGTACTTTTGCAGTACAATCTAAGAGAAAAGGTCAGAAACTGAAGTGTGATAATTGCAAGAAAGAAGGTCACACAAGAGATCGATGTTTTAGACTCATTGGTTATCCAGATAATTTCAAATTCACTCACAAGCCTTCTTATGCTGGTAATCAGTCTCAAACTGTGCAATATGGTAACAGTTCACATGGTAGTGCTGGCTCTTATCAGCAGCCATCTCAGAAGGCTTATCATGTTAATAATGTGAAAAATACTACTGATATGGAACAGCAGTTTGCACATCTTCAGTCTCACATGAGTGATTTCATGTCTAACATGATGAAAGGGAAACAAGGTGCTATACATGATGCAGGTACTCCTGGTCAATCTACAGTGGAACATGAACTTGAAGAACCATCTGTGAATTGTACACAGCTCACTGGTATGATTACTAATCCACACTTAGTTAATCACATTCACTCTGTGACTTCAAAATTTCTATCACATTTTATTGTGGACACATGGGCTACTGACCATGTAGTTTGTTCAGGTACCTTGTTTACTTCACATGTTCAATATGTTCATACTTAATTATGTTCAATTACCTGATAAATCTAAGTTCTTAGTTACCATGACTGGAAACATTAAATTATCAGACTCACTCACACTCACTAAAGTCTTATTAGTACCCCAGTTTCAAGTCAATTTACTTTCTGTGGGAAAAGTAACACAAGAAAAGGTTTATCATTTCTTGTTCACTGGTGATACTTGTTTCTTGCAGACAATTGGTTCAAGGATGCTAACTGGGGTGGCTAAGAAACACAGATCACTCTTTGTACTATCTTTACCCTTATCAGTTAAACATTCTACTTTTCAATTTTCATCTACTGGAGACATTATTCCTAGAATTCATATTTGTTCTTCTTTAGCAACTAGTCAGCTGTGGCATAATAGATTAGGACATCCTTCATTTGATAGAATGAAGTTGATTGATTCAGTTTCTAATGTATGCCAACAGCCACTTGATTGTACTGTATGTTTAGAGGCTAAACTGAGACATTTGCCTTTTCCTGTTAGTAATTCAAGTTCTAGTTCTGTGTTTGAACTCATTCACTTTGATGTATGGGGACCTCATGCTGTAGCTTCTATGTCTGGTTTTCATTACTTTCTTACTATAGTAGATGATTATAGTAAGTACACTTGGATCCATTTGTTTAAAACCAAGACATAAGTTAAGCAAATTATGATTAAGTTTTTACAACTCATTTTCACTCAATATCATGCACAAGTCAAAATTATTAGATCAGATAATGGTACTGAGTTTAATGTGCATGATTATACTTCTCAGCATGGTATAATACATCAAAGGAGTTGTCCTTACACTCCACAACAGAACGGTGTTGTTGAACGCAAGCACCAACATCTATTGAATGTTGGTAGATCACTCCTTTTTCAATCTGGTTTACCTATCAAGTTTTGGGCTGATGCATTGCTTACAGCTACATACTTGATCAATCGTATTCCTTCACCTCTTCTGCATAAAAAGAGTCCGTTTGAGCTTCTAAATAACATTCTCCCTGATTACACAACTTTAAAGGCCTTTGGATGTGCTTGTTATGTTGTGACTCAGTCTCACAACAGAACTAAGTTTTAGCCACGTGGTGAAGCCTGTGTATTCATTGGTTATCCTCCCCATACTAAGGGATATAGGGTGTATAGCTTGAAGTCACACAGGATTATTATCACAAGACATGTTCAGTTTCTGGAATATTTGTTTCCTTATACTCACACAGACTCTTCTACCTTCCTTCACTGACATGTTTGCTTTCTCTGAACCTAGTTTAGATCCTTCTCATGCATATGTTCCCATTTCTCCTTCACAACCTTCATCAACTTCTTTATCCGCTTCACCTTCTTCCACCTCTCCTCCTTCTATTCCTCCTTGTACACCAGTTTCTTCACCTTCTTCATCTGTTTTACCTACTTCACCTTCTTCTTCATCTTCTCTTTCTCCTGTTCATTCTCCATCTCCTTTGCCTGTTTTGCGTAGGTCTACTCGGATTAGACAAGTTCCCACTACCCTTCAAGGTTTTCATCACAACATTTTGCATAATGTTGCTGCTAGTTCTTCTGAACATTCAGTTCACTCATTATCACATTTCATAGATTATTCTCATCTCTCTTCTGAACAGAGAAATTTTTCTCTAGCTCTTATGCTTTCTCCAGATCCTACTGCTTATTCAGATGCTGTTCAATTCCCTCACTGGCAAAATGACATGCAAGCTGAATTAGATGCCTTGCAAGCCAATGGCACTTGGTCTGAAGTTGAACTTCCTCCAGGTCATAAACCTATAGGTTGTAGATATGTCTACAAAACTAAGCTCAAACCGGATGGTTCAATAGACAAGTATAAAGCACGGTTAGTAGCCAAGGGTTATTCCCAAAGATATGGCTTTGACTATCTAGAAACCTTTAGCCCTGTGGCTAAACTTACTACAGTCAGGGTATTCTTTGCATTAGTTGCTCTTCACTCTTGGCCTTGTGAACGGATGGATGTTCACAATGCTTTCATTAATGGGGATCTTGATGAGGAAATATACATGGAGGCTCCTCCTGGTTACTTGTTTAAGGGGGGGGACTGTTCCACTTCTAAACAAGTTCTTAGGCTTCATAAGTCACTATATGGTCTTAAACAAGCTTCAAGACAATGGAATCACAAATTCACTAATGTACTGGTTCAAAATGGTTTTGTTCAATCTCTGGCAGATCATTCTCTGTTTACTAGAAATGTTAACACTCATTTTGTGGCCTTGTTAGTTTATGTAGATGATATCATCATCACTGGTTCATCTGTGCATGAGGTTGACAATGTAAAGTCCATTTTACATTCACATTTCAAGATTAGAGACTTGAATGAAGTCAAATATTTCTTAGGACTTGAAGTTTTGAGAGTTTCAGATGGCTTACATATATGTCAGAGAAAGTATGTCCTTGAGATCTTGTCTGAAACTGGACTTATGGATTGCAAACCAGTAGTGAGTCCCATGGAAGTAAATGTCAAATTTGATCACACCACTGGGGAACAATTACATGATCCAACAGTTTACAGGAAATTAATTGGGAAACTTATCTACCTCAATATCACAAGACCAGATATTACTTTTGCAGTTGGTATCCTCAGTCAGTTCATGAGCAAACCAACTAAGATACACTTGGAAGCTGCCTACAGGATTGTGAAATATCTAAAAAATGCTCCAGGACAAGGTCTTTTCTATTCAAAGAAAAATGATTCAGTTTTGTCTGCTTATTGTGAGACTGACTGGAGTACACAAGGAAAAACACCTGTCACTGCATTTTGTGATGCAGATTGGGCTTCATGTTCTTTCTCTAGAAGATCTACATCAGGCTGCTGTGTGTTTCTTGGAAGTTCTTCAATAAGTTGGAGAACAAAGAAACAAACCGCAGTTAGTAAATCATCCACAGAAGCTGAATATAGAGCCTTAGCTTTTACAAGTTGTGAGTTAATCTGGTTGAAATCTTTACTGAAAGATTTTCTAGTATGTCAAGAGGCTCCTATTAACTTGTTTTGTGATAGTCAATCTACCATATATTTGACTAAAAATCCAGTGTTTCATGAGAGAACAAAACACTTGGAGATTGACTGTCATTTTATTAGAGAAAAGATTGATTCAGGAGATGTGAAGGTTTTGCATATCTCTACCGAAGAACAAGTTGCTGACATTTTCACTAAAGCCTTGACAAGTGATATGATAAAATATTTGTTGTCCAAGATGTGCCTTCACAATGTGTATGCACCCCTTGAGGGGGGATCTCAGAATACAGCACAAAGTGAACAACATGGAACGAAAGATCACATGGAAAGCACGTGCTGTGTAAAGAGAAGAGGCGCCAAATTCAAACAGAGTTCAAATATTTCAAATTCTATTGAAGATGAATCAGGCGCCATTATATTAGCTAACATTATTAGTAATGTTCTAGAAGAGATTAGTTGTTAGTTTAGTCTTCAGGTTAGCTAGTTATCCTTCTGTACTTTAGTATAAATAGCATTAGTTTCATTAGTTTTAACTTTACAATTCATTTTCACAAGCAATACAAATTTTAAACCAAACTGCTCTCTTCTCTGTTCTCTGCCATCTCAGAGTTGTTCCTTCATTGTTCACTCGTGATTTATCCGAATCACTTCTTTCATTCACAATCACCATGACAATCCGCTGTGCTCACTTTATTATCAACCAATACGGATGACTGATCCAATCATTCCATGCTTCCTGATGGCTGCATGAGTGCACAGACATGTTTCAGTAACACACACATTTCTTAGCATATGAAGTAGAAAGCAAACAATCTATATGGATATCTCGTCACCATACCTCATGAGGATATGTCAAGGTGGACGCAAATATCTTTGAAATTGAGGAAGCAATAACAACATCACTTCCACACAGCCTATCCGCTGTGGTATTATCTATAATTCAACAAATTCAGAAGATGTTAAATGCATGAATACTGGTACATGAGCAGGTTAGCAACTTAGCAGATATGGATTTTTAGTGCAAAACAAACAGTGACATACCTCGATCAACCAAGTACATGTTTATCTTCTCATATGTTGGAAACTGAATAGCAACATGACTTACACCTGCTAAAGCTGGCAGAAGACCACTACAGACCAAAAGAACAGAAAGTGTGAAGCAGTCAAATCATTTGAGAAATACAAATTCAACCGGTGTCATTAAGTAGAGCAGTAGATATTGAACCTATATAAACCACGAATTCCTTCCTCGTGCGCTACTCTTCTCAAGACAGATAGTGTGCTCTTACATGGCACCACACCAAATCTCTTTTCTTGTGTCTGCATAATAATTACACCAAATATTAAGCTGAAACTATCATGGACTCCATATAGTTCAATACCAACATGAAAACCCCACTGCGCCATGACTTTAGACAGAAGTTGATTGGCTAATGTATTGTAGACTGGATTCTGCCCTGATAAATTAACCCTGCATACTGTTTTCCAATTAGCGAGCAATTTAAATTCAAACAAAAAAATTAATGCGATAGAAATCAGTAATATCAGATGTAATAATAAGTTAGGGTTAATTAAATTCATATTCTTCCATTCATCTTCTTTTTCTTTTCTTTTTTAAACAACTAAACATAAATGGCGCCGGAGTAACTCCGGTGGCGAAGCTGCTCCGGCTCCAGAGCTCCGCCTTGGAGCTGTGACAGCTCCGATCCGGAGCTAACACAGCTCTGGAGCTGCTCCGGTCGAGTTGAAGAGAAAAGAAAAAAGAAAAAGAAGAAGAAGAAGAAGATGATGAGATGAGTTCCATTATCTCCATTAATGGTTGTGATTGTTGTCTGCGGAGAGAAATTGTGAAGAAGTTTCTCAAGTTTGATTTGGATTATAGGGACTCAATTGAATGAGCTTGAAAGTTAAAACCTCAGCTTTTGAGAATTAGAGTGAAGATAAGGACTGTAAGTGCAAATGAATAAGAAGGATATTGTTGGAATTTCATATTTTAGATGACATGGAAGTCAGTTATGTTTTCACATCGAGACCCCTTAGTGTTAATTTTCAATAATTTTTTTTTTGAGGGGAAAAACTTTCATTCATGTGAAAATACCCAAGGGGCCAATTACATCAGATATAGTTCTTAAGACAGGTGCATAAAAACATCGATCACAAGTTTATGCCATCACTATCACATGTTGCAGACCTACCTAACTCGTGTGCTGCACTATTTCCACTTCACCTAATGTGCTGGAATGAAATGGAATCAAATAGCCGAGCATTAATCTTCATTATTTCAATGAAATTCCCAATAGGAAGTAGACAATGCTTGTCCGAATTGAGCTCTCTGATTACAACAAAACAATCACTTTCAATAATCACTTGTGTCCACCATTTTTCGGCTGCCAAATCCATTCCACAAGCAGCTGCCAACACCTCTGCTGATTCTGCACTATCTATATTGTGTACTAGGCGTTTTCTCCACCAAAGCACTTTCCCCTCGTGGTCCCGTGCAATCACGCCAAGTGCACCCTTCCTCGTAGTCGAGTGATATGAAGCATCAACATTGATTTTTATAATTCCTACTGGCAGTGCAGACCATGATTCCGTCAACCCAGCATGCCGGTGGACTGTATATATATTCTGTGCATCCCTAAATTGATGTAGATACCCTTCTGCGAAAACTATAAGGTCTGGTGGGGGAGTAGCTTCACCGCCGTGTACCAATTTGTTTCGGGAAAACCAGATGCACCAACATATGTAAGCCCAAACTCAGGGTTTTTTTTGAGCATTGGACATTATTCAGGGGTCTTTCCGTGATTAACCCTAATAAGTTATTATATTAGTAGTGAAACCACGATGTTGACTTGACTTAGCTAACCAGTACCAAAGGATCCTGTCGTGATAATTGATAAACCATCAGGGTAATAGAATGGATTTTGATATTTTGTTATTTTCACCTACGACAACTTTTACATTGACAAACATGTAAAATGTAATTGCCTAAATCCTTAAAACAGTGTTAGGGACAGATCAGTCTCTCTAACATGATTCAGTTACACTATATGATCATTTGTCAACAAATATATGGCCCAATAACAAGCCATAAAATTACATCCAACGAGCAGCATATGCATTGAAACCCCATAACTTTATGACTCATGTCCCTGACATCTAAGTTAGATGAATTAATAATTGTTTAAAAAGTCCACTACATGTGGACTTTTTAAAAAGTCTACTAGATCCACTTTATTATTTAGTTGGTAAACGGATCCCGGGTTTGGTATGTTGGATCCGGGTTTTGTTATGTGGATTGGTATAAATAGGTGGGTTTTCAGATTTTTTTTCCTTTTTTTCATTTCTTTTTTGTTTGTTCTGGAAGACGAACGGTTTCTTCTGCTTTTCTCTCTCGCGAACTTGGAAACCCTTGTTTTTGGGTTTGGTTGTCGTTTGGTTCGTAATTTTAGCGTGTTTGGACTTCGTTTCGCTGGTGCTTCTTGAAATCGGAACGGGAGAGAGGTCGTCGCGGTGGTTTGAGTAATGTCGGGAGTTGTGGAACAGTAGACAGCGTGGATCGGCCAGTTTCTGAAGGTGGAGGAGGTAATGCAGTTGTTATTCCAGTGTTTTATTGTTAATTTCTCCTATTTAGACGCGTGTTAGGGTTTTTCGTAGGTGTAGATGCAAGTTATGGAGTTTTTTTTATTTTTGCGTTTGATTTTGGGTGTTTTGTGCGATGTAGGTGCCGGTGGTGGTGATATTCTGGCGAACACGCGTGGTGGTGTGAGAACGGATGAGCAGGCTCGTACGGGTAAGTTATTTTGCTGTAGATTGAATTTTGGTTTTCGTATTGTTTGCATGTGTGTTGGTTTTGGCGGGGTTTTTTGTGTTGTTTTCCGTTGTGGATGTTGTCCGGGAATGTATGATGTTCGGTTATAGGTTATGTTGTACATGCAATTAGGCTAGTGTCGATTGTTGTTTTGGGCTGTAATTGTGGGATGTAACATGAGTTACATAGATTGTTTTGTGTGTTTGCAGTGTGCAATTCTGTGTTTGTGTTATATAGGTTGTTGTTTTTGTGTTGTTATGTGCTTTAATGTGTTTGTGTGTGTGTGGCATTTTGTATGTGTTGGTTCTGTTGTTTTAAAGTGAGAATTCCTTATGTTAGACTATATATTGATTAGGTTGTGTTTGGAGGGGGAGAGGGGGTAGTTGGAGGTGTTATCATACTGTGTCTTTTTTAGCCGATGTAAGGTGTTATATTGACTACGTTGTTCTTGTTTTGCCTCATGTGTAGCAGATGAGCCTGGGAAGGCAAAGGGAAAAAAGGTGGTGGTGGTTAAGAAGGTTGTTAAACCAAGAGTGAAGAAAGCACCAGCTGAACAGAAGGAGAAGCGCAAGGGAAGGGTGGTGCAAGAAGGAGAGGAAAATGAGGAAGAAGGTGTGAATGTACGTGCATCTCAGAATGTGCTAGAGATAAGGGATGGAGCTGGTCGTACAGTGTTAAAGGATTTCATGCCGGGGTGTTCTCTGAAGGGGCTTGTTGAGCTATTCAAGGATTTAACGGATGAACAGAGACAGTCGGTTCGGGAGATTGGGTTTGGTGGACTGTTGGAGATGGACTTCCTGTATTTCCCTGTTGGTATATTGCCGTGGTTAGTATCAAATTATGATGCTTGTAGCCGGCGGGTTAAGATTGGGAAATACGAGTACTTTATTACTGCTAGGAATGTGCATGATCTGTTTGGTTTGCCATACAATCTGGGGAATGATGTACATGTTGTTAAGCTTAATGCAAAAAATAAGGTGTCTGAGGCAGATCGTGCGAGAGATTTGGCTGTTCGAACCACGTGGAAAGATATGTTTCCTAAGCAGACAAACAAGAATGAGGTGAAACTGACTAAGGTAGCGGCGAAAATTAAGAAAGATTGCAAAGAAGGAGGGGCTGAGTTCAAACGACTTTTTGTTGCCTATGTGTGCGGGCTGTTTTTGGCACTGACAACAACACACACTGTTGATATGAATCTTGTGGGGGCACTTGAGGATGTGGAGAACATTGATAAGCCCGACTGGTGTAAGTATATTGTCAAGGATATGTCAGATTCAATTCATAGGTATAAGGAGAGGAAAGGGGCGCAATATCGCACTGTCAATGGGTGTCTTGCAGTGTTGCTGTTTGGTTATTTGCACAGGTTTCCGTTTCAAGGTACAATGTTTTTGTACTTGTGGCGGAAGTGTTCTGTATTGCTTTTTTGTTTGTCAGGTGAAATTGTTACTTTTACTCTTATTAGTTATGTTGTGATAGTTATATGTTATGTTGTTTATGGTTTTGATTGTGTCTACTAGTTCTGATTTTTGTGTTTTTTTTTGTTTGAAGGTATCGATGAGCCGACCAGTTTACCGTTGATAAAGCAATGTCCATATAAGAAATTGGTGGACAGAGTTGGTGAGGAGAAGAAGGCTGGATTTGGGAAGTCGATAATGAACAAAAGCTATCCGATTACGAAGAGCAAGCCAAGGGTCTCTCCACCAGAAGGTACC
>JAYMSM010000202.1:0-13548 GCA_036897885.1 Plantago crassifolia | reverse complement strand
TGCTTATTAATAAAAAAAATTAATGATATAATAAAATACATAAAAAATGATAAAATGAAATAGAAAAGAAAAGAAAAGAAAAGAGAAAAGGGTTTATTTATCCCCACTAGTACTTTTAAAGCTAAGCAAATTTGGCTGTACAAAACTGTCCGGTACTACTAGCTTTCTTCAAATCGGGAAATTCCAATTTCTGCAGAAGTAGCAGAGAGAGAGAGCAGCAGCAACACAGCACGCACTAACTCCCTCTCATTAATGTCACGAGCTCTTACTGTTTAAATGCACTCGATTCCACTCACTCCCCACCACCTCAACATCTCCTCTTCTTCCTCCTCATTTTGATCTAATCAATTCATTCATAATTGATTTATTGATGCTCTTCTGACCTCCTTGAATCATTTTTCACAACACACATACATGGCAGGTGAGTCTAACTCTGCCGGATTCCACCACCACCATCACTTCAAATCCACCCCTGGAGGGGGTTACGACTTGATTTCCATGGGGACTAATTACTATGCTAACTCCAGCCCCAACTCAGCCCTAAATTTGCCAACCAACAACGATGCCGCTGCTGCTGCTGGTGCTTCTGGAATTCAGATTTTCTCATCGCCGCAGAGCAATTCCTTTGGGTCTTCCTCTAATATTGTCTTGGATTCGGTTGCCGGGTTGAAGCATGACACGGGTTTGGCTGTTGAGTGGTCCGTCGAGGAGCAGTACAAGTTGGATGAAGGTCTTGCCAAGTCGGTACTTTCTTCCTAATTAGGTTTTTAATGTCAATTACTTTTTTTGTGGTTTTTGTTGTTTGTATAACTAGCTGGGGAGGTTTTGTTTCGACTTTGATGCTTTAGGTTTTAAGGTGAGACTGACTGTTAGCCCTAGTTGTTGCTTGTCTTTCATTGGTCAGGAAGAAAGCATCATGATCAGAAATTTCGTTGTGATTAATGAAGTGGGTGTTATCTAAGGGTTTTGGTACATGTAACATACATGGATTTGGCGGATGTGAGACTTTTAGGGAAGGTTATGTACTGAAGGAATGCTTGGTAGATTTCTCAGAGATTCTGGATTGGAACTTTTCTGGACTATTAAATACAGCTTAAATTTATGGGCTAAAGTAGAATATAATTAATGGTATACCACACATGAGGATTTTGTGCTTTGTGTTTTAGTTATTAATTATGGTTTATGAAATTATTTCATACCTATCTGAAATGGAAATGGTTTGATTTCACATTTTGTGCCCTTGGTTTTTTGTCGGTTGTGCCTTGGAGGTACAGCTGGCTGGGGAATGGCTTGTGTTTGGTGAGTTACGTTTAAGTTGAAAACTTAAAATGGTTCATGGCCGTACCAGTTATTGCTCTGCTGGTTTGTGATGAAATCATCATAATACCGAGAGAAATTGAACATCTGTTACACTTGTGAGGCGAGTATTCAAGAGTGGCTGTAAATGTAGAGATATTGCGTTGTGAGAGAATACTTGTTTGACATCTTTGACTGGGAGCGTTTCCAGGACCAATCTGGACTAGTTTCATTCTGAACACATGCAGCCTTATAGTATGGGTTAAAGTAGTGTAGAATTTGTTGCATCTCTACATGTGTTTCTTGTGCTCAGCATTTTGCTTTCACGTCCAAGTAATGATTATACACCCGTCTGAAATGGTTGTGGATTTCATTAAAAATTAGGTTACAGTTTTTAAATAGGGAAGAGTAACCACAAGTGATCTATTATTAGGCTCACAGACTAACAAATGTTATTCCATCACTTTTTATGGAAAGGAACACTTCTCCTCCCAGCTGATAGACAAAATAAGACTTGATTTCTTCAGTCCATGTTCTCTTTTGATAGTTATTGTGCTACATTTTATAGTATCACCAATTCATTCTTTACGCCGAGGATGACAACTCTTATGATCAAAGCTGGAAGAAGGCTTCCAGAATTTTTCTACACCAATCTATCCTCTGAATATAGCTTCCATGTATAAAATTTCCATGTGTTGGGGCTTAAAGGGTACCTTTATTGTTGTTTCAATTGTTTGTAACTGCTACAGGACATATGGACCAGGAATAGTCTAACAGCCATGACTTATTAGTCTATGTTTTACTGTTGCTAATCATATGGTAGTGTAATACCTATTATACCTTGTATTTGGAGCGGTTCTTTTCAATAGACATCTACTCAAGTGCCCCTTTGCTTATATATAGAACTGAATGTAATGTTTCCCATGGGTTCAGAAGCTTGGATTCATCTATCCATCATCCCTTTGACTGAGTTATACACATAACGCCCGTTAATTGAAGTCACCCGATGTGGGTTATGTGCAGGATTGTCTATTCAAAGTCGAAAATAAAAAATCATTTGATACAAACTAGTGTATGACTGCAAACCAGTGTTTTCTGAGTGACGTAAAACCTAAATCCTTGTTTCACTGTTTTCCAATGCAACTCCTGTACGTCTATCCCCAAATTTTTTATTGTTCTTGTTTACTGCTAATTCTGGACATTTCTCTTGTTCTCTCAGGAGATTTCTAGTCACTGTTGTCTTCTGAAATTCCAATTATACTAGTTGTGTTCTCTCTCCTTTATTGTATTTGAAATCATACTAACAGTATTTGTCGCTGGTATTTGTACAAAGAACATGGTACTTTCATTCGATTGATTCCTACTTCAAATTTGCAGATATGCCAATGAGCCAAATATAATGCGGTACATTAAGATCGCTGCTTCACTCCATGATAAAACTGTACGAGATGTTGCTCTCCGATGTAGATGGATGGCTGTAAGTTAGCATTTAGCAGAATGTCTTTTAGACTGTTTGTGTGTTTGATGAGTCATTTTCCTTCCCCTGTATCTTAGTTATTGATGCATCTTTGAAGTGCTCATGTCTATTTGCAATATTGTTTCTGCAGAGAAAGCGAAGGAAACAGGATGACCAAAATCTAGGGAAGAAAGTTAAGGATGGCAAGGTAACTCTTAGTTGTTGACATTAGTTTTTGCAACATTGAATGGTTTAATTCCATCTCATTTGTTTTCCAAACTATCATTATATTTTCTCTAGTCCAAATTAGGTAGCTTATATTCTTTCTGGGACTGAGAGGGTCAGGTGTAGTAAGGAAGTCATTTAAACTCTTGCAGCTTTGAACAGATGTTTTCTAACACTCTTGAACCTGTAATATAAAAGTTGGTGTTGATTAATCAACCCAAATCCTTGAAAGGATCAAACCTTGATTGTCTGTTAGCCCCCAGGCCACCCATTAACCACCAGATGTATGCATAGAGAGCTGACAGAGTGACGGAGTAGATATGAGAAGTACGAAACTTAATGTTAGACCAAAATTAACATTAGATACTGATATACCTCTTTGTCTTTTATTTAATATAATAAACTTAATGACTGAGCAAGGGCAACGGGTGGCAAAATTGGCACGTTTTTGTGGGACACCGGACACCCATGTTCCAACCTACCTTAAGTAGGTATGTGGGTCCAATTTAAATGTAAAAGGGAAAATGTCAGTTAACCGCTAGTAACCCATTACAAACCGAGTAAAAATAGGGTAATGAATGGATGGCAATATATAAAACCCTGTAAACAGATCAAGGACGACAATTTGCCATTACTTAACAAGTGACACACACTCAACTACCACGTCCTGTCTTGTTACGCACCTATGAATGAAAGATGAGCAATGGAAAACAAATCAATATTTTAGTGACATCCATCTGATTCTAATCTAAATTTGCCATCAGAAGTTCAATTATAGAGCCCCAATGAGATTGCCACAATCCATATCCATTGTTTGCCTTTAAACTAAATTCATTGACTCTGTCCTAGTCAATTGTTTATGTTTACTTTTTTGTTGTTTTGACTTTATTATGGGTCCCGCCACTTCATGCATAGTATAACACTACTATTTCCTAAAACACCGTGCAAAAAGCATACGTAGTCGAATGAACACAGAGGGAATACTTCATGGTAATGGAACTTGGTAAATGTCTTGAAGTTGACAGACACAATGATCAAATGAAGGAGATGCATAGGTATAAGCACAGCGACAAAACCTAGGTTAAATTATTTTCCCTACAAACAAACCTGATTTCATCCAAGTCAGGTTGGTTTTGGCTTGTATCAGGCCAAGTTGGATTAGATGATTTATTAAATAGTAGAACTTGAAAATGGATCAATATAATTTCCCCATATCCATTTAAATCCATCCATTTTAATTGGTGAGAATGTATGGGCCATTGTTTTAATTGTTATCCATATTCTTTAACCAATATTCACCTGTATTGGCACATTTGAGATTTGACACACCTACTTAGTATAATGGGAGAAGTAGCAGAGCCGTTTGCATTTATCTCACTCAACCATAATGGTTGTTGACCCATCATCGTAAGACTTATATCTTTCCATAACTTATTTTTGGAGGAATGGGATTTGGAAGTATTCCTGCCTGATTGATATCTGTTTTCTTCCTAACCTAATATCATGTGATACTAAGGTTGAAACTTTAAAGGCAGAAATTCTGTCTGACTTCTGTCATTGTCAAGTTTGTATGCCTGAACACTTCGGTTGATAATGTAGATCACTCGGGCATGTAATCTCATATTATTGAGTCACGATGAATTGATTGATTGTGCTTGCTTGTACTTGTATATTACCTCTTACTCTTCGTCATTAATACTTTTTACCGTCTTTTGTGCTTAATGTATAAATGGCCAAGTAGTAGTTAATATTCAAAATAGAGTTTTCTTGCATGATGACATGTGAAGATTCAGAATTACTATTTTGTGGGAAGTGATGTAGTAATGCTTCATTACTTCTCAGGATAAATTGGAGTCAATTTTGAGGAATAACATGTCTTCAGCTTCCACAATGAACTTGCCTGCATATTCTTCAACTACAATCCGGGAGCAGAGTGACTGCCTGCTTTCAGGAGGTTTGTCTCTCTTGCTTTTGATTGGCCAAGTCTCTTTCTTTTGAGAAGCTATTGTAATTAGTATCGTATCCTGTTGTAGGATATTTGTTTTTATCCTTTCTCATTCTAAGTGCATCTATGTACACACTTGTAGATAATAATAGTAACACATGAGCAATTTTATTTGTCAGTTACTTTTGTTCAAATTCACATTTTATTCATGCTTAGACAAGTTCGAAATGCTTATCAGTATTAGTCTATTGGATAAGACATCCCTCAGTCAGAGGGGCTTTACATGACTATTTTCCTTTTTTGTGTCATTCATCTGGATACACTCCAAAAGAATATTGCAACTGTTGAGACTCTGTATGAAAGTGTCACACAATGTAGTTTCTTTTTCAATTCTCATAACGATTTATTTGTTATATAGATTTAGTTCCATGTTTTAGCCGGAATCCCATGATGGCTATCAGCCTATCAGAAATGAATTCTAGGATAGCTGGGATGTGCATGCTTAGAACTTAGAAGGAACTTCATGTGCAACTAATTGGTGCTGCTGTAAGGTAGTGATCTTAGGGGAATTTCAGACGCATATGTGAAGTAGCAGTAATTTCTATATAGATGGGCTTTCTAGGCTTGGATTGCATCACTTCAGCTACTGCTTGTTATGTGTTGCATTAGATTTGGTGCTCTATATTTTTGTGAGATTTCTTTCAAGTCTAGTTTAGTTTCTTCTTTGCTCTGTAAATAGTCTATTCCTTATTATTTCACCAATTTCAAACATGCTTATGGGTGTAGAACTTGACTGTAATGGGTTTCAAAGTATGTTACTTAAATCTTGACTAAATTTCTGTTATAGTTTCAGCAATGAGTTCTACAGCCAGACATCTTTTGGACGAAAATAACCAAGCTTTCGGGCAGATTTCTGCAAATCTTTCGACTCTTAAGGTAATGCTCACCTCTAAAAGAATTCTTTACCATTTCTCTTGTTTGGAACTTTCCGTATCAGATGTTCTCTTGAACACGGTGGATCTATTGCATTAGATATCGATATGCAGAATTGTTCTGAAGAGATTGCTGTTGCTTAATCTTGTAGCATTTGCTTAATGAGACACAGAAACATACACTATCTTAATATTTATTAATTGAATCTTGGGACATTCAGTCTGGGACAGAGGGTACTTCTAGTAAACTACTTCAAAAAATATTAATGACTTTCGAGCGAAGATTTTAAATTCAGTATTCGTTGGTCTCAGAAAGAGCTTCAGTTTGAGCTGTGAGGGGGTGAGGACATTGAATGAATCTCCAGTTAGTTACTCTGGAGTGTTTGATTGTCGACAATGTTAGAAGCAACGGTATCAGTTATAGTTTCTGCCTTGGGGCAATGATCTCCCTTGGCTTCTTCAACTAGCTGTATGTCCTTAATTCATATGTAGCCCAGACAAAGATAAATTGAAGCGGGCCAAAAGCCCAAAACTTCTATTAAGATTTTGTTTTGGTTGTGTGAAGTATTTATCTATTCCACATTTATACATTGATTTTGTAATATATATCCTTAAATGTGGCATATATTTAGTTATTTACCTCTTCTGAGTTCTGATTTGATTTTATATATCAGTTGCAGGAAAACATTGATCTCTTTCTACGTACAAGGAACAACCTGACTACAGTTTTGAATGAGTACGTCATTCTACGAACTTGCAATAGTTTGTACTATGTATGTGTTATACTTGGGATGGATGTTAACCTGTGCAAGTGAGATTGTGTTAGAAGTAGAACTTAGAACACCCCTTGAACTGAATGTTATGCTGTCTTAGTTCATTCAATACTTGATGGTGCGTTGATCAAAATAATATCCTTTATATTTTCTGAGTGATGATTATATTTTTTGAATGGTGGAAAGGAGGCATGTAAAAGTATTCTAATATCATGTGAGGCTGATATAGGATATACTATAACATTACAATGGAAGGTATGTCAATCTATTACGGTTGTTCTATCTGAGCTTCTTAATTTTCTTGTCTTTGTGGCAGCATGAGAAATATGCCTGGGATTATGAGCCGGATGCCACCTCTTCCTGTGCTCTTAAATGAGGATCTGGCAAGTAGTATTTTCCCGCGTTCATCTCAGGTATGTCCTGATTTAAACTCGACTTGAGAATTTAATTTGCTGGCACAATTGTCTCCATTTACCATGAAGATTATTAGTTAGATTAAGTTGTCCTATAGTCCTTGAACGATGTCAATGCAAGGGAGTTGTATTTTGACCAGCATTTTTGCCAAAGGAAAGTATAGAGTGAAATATAGCTTGTTCTCTGAAGTTCATGTAATGTTGTCATCCATGTTTAGGTTACTGCAAGCCTCTGATTCATTTTCACACTCAGATTTTCGAATGAAATGGCTATACATGTCTCTATTGGCCCTAAGAAAATGCACCACCATGAACTAAGTTAACAGATATCTCCCAAAAATAACTAGTCAATTTTCTACATTACTAACCACACTGAACTATCTTAGGCTCTTAGCCCCATTGGGCGATTAAAATTTGCAATATATTCCAGAAACATCACTCATCTCTTTGATTATAAATTCCCAATGCATTTTGCTTTGGCATTAAAAGTAGTTTTATTTCTCATTTTCTTTCCTCCAGCCTATTATGTTCGGTTATTCAAGTTTGATGCCGCTAAAGCAGGAGCCAGGATGCTGATTGAGGGATCATAACTTTAGCTACTCGGGTCTGGTTTCTGTAAGTATGGGAAATTTCTACTGTAAAGATGCGGGAAAGAAGCTGGCTGGTTTTCCAGCCTTAGCGTAGGTATCATCAATCAGTGGGCTGCTTGCCCAGGTGTCTGGTTAAAGATTATTTGCCATAGATGTCATTTTTGGAAGCAGATTGGTTTGCTTGAGCAGGAACCAGCTGACGTTAGATGACAATAATGTCTTGAAGCTGCCATCTTCTGTATTTATGTAAATTGAAAGAACAGCAGGAACAGCTAGTATGAGTGGTTACCTAAAAAGGTGCTTTGATTCGTATCACTGTTTTCGTTTTGCTTTTTTTGTAATTCTATTCGAGTTGTCGTCTTTATCTGCATAGGTTTGGTGCACTTTAGGCTGGTCGCATTCGAGGATATTATTGTCGACAGCTGCTAATATTTATAACTAGTTGGCAGAAATAATAATTTGTATAAGCATCTGCTTGCTCGGGAGGCCGTCTGCTCTTCAGGAATGAAATTACTGACTTTGCATTTTGATGGTTAACTTGCAACGACATGTCGACATTATAACAGATTTTTGTCCTCTCTTCTAAGTTAACATAAAATGTGGCATTGTGGTTCGTGTAAACGGACTGGCATGGTTTTATATAATGGTTTGTGTATATCTATTTATGTAATATTTATTACATTCACAAGTAGAGAGTCATGCTAAGTCATAAATCTGAGGTTGTTTTCAGCCGGAATGTTCAATCGGATATGGCTTCTACGATCCAGGATGTGCTCAACGTTGAAGTGGAAGAAAAACACATAGAAATACTTGGGCCCGTCCACTACTATGGGAAGAACAAAAAGAAGTTTTTGGCTGGTTGGGTGAAAAGATGTCGAAAAAGGTCATTGATAGTAAATTTTTGTCTAAGGTAGGAAGAGAGGTCCTTGTTAAATGTGTTTTTGCAATCTATTCTTAAAATTAACTGATTATATTATATTATTATTCATAATTTTGATTCCTCTATTTCTACCTCAACAATACTTTTCCATTTTCTTTCTCCTCTTCTTCTCTTGTATGAGAGGTTTTCTCCGGTTGGTGCCTGAATCCTCTTCATGTGAGTTTTTCCATTATCCCTGCTTTCTTATTCCGACTCCACATATTCTGGAGATTTTGTTTGGCGTTTAGAATTGGTGAGGTTTGTTAAGATTTTCCTATTCTGTTTTATCTAAGCTACTTTCACGTCAAGATTCACTTCGCCCTTGATATCTAAAAAAGTAAAAATAAAATTTCATTGGCTATAATCACGGCATTAGTATAAGTCCTATTATTATAATTCTTTGTTACCCTCTTACACACTCTAGTGTTTTGCGTTTTGTCTTCCTTGTCGATTTCACAGGTTGCCCTAGTTGGTGTATTGAGCCACTACTCCGAAAACCTTTACTACTCCCTCAATACAGTGTCCGTTGGCCACTATGGGTGATTCACTCTCAGACTTGGGTCGCATTCTGAATTTGTAGGCAGGTGAGGATAATATGGTTGTTGTCTCGGAACCGCTTAAAGATACTTTATACTCAATGCAATGCAACCAGCAACCTGCGTGGCGCTTGGATCGGCCTTTTGATATCCATGTGATTGGTAATGGTAGCAGATTTGTACGCCGATTCCAACATAGCGGTGATAAGAAGCAGGTGTTAGTGGATAGGACCTTGGCACTTTGAGCAAAATTTAGCCGTTCTTAACTCTATTGGGGACAATCAGGAACCTATGGATGTAAGGCTTGATAGATGTTATTTTTATGTTTGGGTGGCTTGTTGCCTTTGTCGCCTCATGTGTTGTCCAAGGTTATTGCAATCCCATTGGTGAATTAATTGATCTGGACGAGAAGAATGATCGAGGTCTATTTACTTCCACTATGAGAATAAGGGTGTGCCTGAATGTTACTAAACCACCAATGAGATGTATGAACATCGAGGGGCCAAACAAAGATCTGATTCAAATTAAGTCTACGTATGAAAAGCTTCTGTTATGTTATTTTTGTGGAATTATCGGACATTTGGCAAACGAGTGTGACATGTGTTTAGAGTCAAGGGAACTAACTGATCGAATTGATGAATCCAAGTTGAGGTAAGGTGACTGGTTTTTTTTTAAGAGGTGACTGGTTACACGTTCCGACTATCAACTCTGGGAATCAAGGTCCGGCTATCCCTCGGCCACCAGCCATCCGGGTTACAAAATTTTTTAGGGGTATTTTGGGTATTTGAGCTAATTTGGGAAATGCAAATGGGAACTGGAGAAAATCGGGTGATTGTGAATTTTCCCCCAAATTTAGAGTTGTTGTTTCCTTACAATCTCCATTTCCAATATAACTTACAATTACAAGGGCTTGTGTGTAAAATGTCACCAATCACATCAGGGAATTTCAAAGATCACCCGGGGATGTGTGTAATCCAGCTTAAAACTTTACAGAAATCCGGCTTATAACTTTACAGAGACAAGTTGCTTGTCAGAAAGCTTCTACCATATCTTCTCTACTGCTAATCATCCTGCTTCACATCAAGCTCCGCATGGAATCACCTCCGAGGAAGCATTGCTGGTTTCTGGTTACCACACCGTTTGAGACTAGGCTTGTGAGTCCCTCTTCTTTCACTCTTCATTTACAAGTGTGCAACTTATGCTCTGTTCGTTCTTAGTTATGTTAGAATGTTAGTTGTGAATCTGGCTCCATAATCGGGAGGTTATGTTAGAATGTTAGTTGTGAGATTACAGACAGTTATTCAGGTCTGCTTGCTCTCTGATTATTAAGTTTATTATAGCTCTGTTGTTCAGCATAAGCCTAGGTTTTAAAAACTTCATGAGGTAATTAAACCTAGTTGCCCAATTCTTGACTAAGTAACTGTTGTGTAGGCAATGCCGGAAACTTTTGAGGGTCTGGTATATGGTGTTCTTCCTAGTAAAGCTTTAGTAGTAACTAGAACTGGGAAGGAGTGGGAGATAGAGTATGCGAAAGTTGGGCCCGCTGTGTACATCAACAAGGGGTGGACTGAGATAAGAGACTACCTTGGGCTAGCACACTTTGACCTGCTTGTGTTTGATTATGTTACCCCTTGTACGCTCTATGTATTTGTTGGGAAGTATGGTGGCTCTGGTCACTTTATAAACGCCCAGATCAAATTCAGCTTGCCATCAAATGAACCAGGTAATCTCAATTCTAGCCTGGTTGTATAAAGTTTATTTTTTTAGCTGTTATGTTCTGATTAAGTCGTTGTGTGAGTTTAGGGATCATTGTAGAGCCAACACAGTCGGGATTCTTGTCGGATCATTGGAATTCTGATGATGATGCAAGGTTGGATGGTAAGTTTTTTACAAGATTTATGATGCAAAAGGTTGCAAAAATGTGGAGTAAATTGTCCTTCATGGCTCTAACATGTTTGATTTACCTTTGTATCTACTGCCTCCAGATTTTTTGGCTTCAAGTTCTGCTGCTCAAGCTAGAATTGACAGGGTAACACACTGCAATGTGTCTATCAGTGAGTACCATATTGCAGGGCTACATCATCTGGTAACTAGGCTGTCTTTCAATTCTACATTCCACGCATCATATAACTCGCCTTTTTAACCCCCCGTTTTCTATCCCTGTATAGGCTCTTCCCGCTGAATTCACAACTAGTTGCCTAGGGGAGGGGTTCACAGTTGTTGCGTGGGATGTGGCTGATGCTGGTAGCTGGAAGGTGAGCTGTGAGAGGAAGGGAAACTCCGGATTTGCTAGGATTGGCTTCCTAAAATTCGTGACGGATAACAACCTTGCTGTCGGTGATACCCTCGTTATTGTTAAAGACGAGTTGTTCGTCAATGTTTGGAATGTTAGCATTGTCAAGCATGGGGCTTAGCGGGCGTGAATGTGGCATGCTGCTTGTACAACCTTGTTATTTTGGTGTTAAACAAGATGCTGCTCTTTTAACATTTGATGAATCTGTGGACATGCTTTTGATGTAATATTACGCCTCCTCTAGATTTTGCATCATGCTATTCGGGGCAGGTTCTGTGTGTTGTATTTGATTCGACCTTGTTTTGTGCTACTCTTTTGATTCGACCTTATTTCTCCTTGGCTCTAACTGCGTATTGGATTTGAATTTCTAACTGTGGTTACAATTTCTATTTATGATCACGGTGATATAGGTGAAAAATACATCCTTAGTGAATTCTGTTAGCATCACATACAAAACACAGCTATAAATCGGTTACTTGAGCAGATACATACCAGCTAGAATCTAAAGGCGCTATGCATACTAGTCTATCACTTGCAATCCATTTTTCGATGAGCCTACAGCCAGAAACATTCACCTGATCAAATACATGACAGCTAGAATCAAAAGCACTATGCATACTAATATATTAGTCGCAATCTGTATTCGGATGAGCCTTCTCATTGTTTCATTCTCTGGCCCGGCAATAGACACATCCGTCTTCCGCACCGATTCCTCCAAACCACCCAATTGACTGACCTGACATAGGGGCCTTGTTGATGGGTCACCGGACGAGGAGCTGATTTCCTGCTGGGATACATTGAAATTGTTGGCTGTGCTTGGAATGCACCATTCAACAAATCGACCGCAACTTTGGCAAGAACTGAACAACTTAGCATTGTTGGCTGTGGTATCTGTGATCAATATGTCAGCTGTGGAATTGCATCCCCTCCTCCTGCAGACCGGCACTCTATATGTATATTGGCATGGGCTAACGGGAGCTCGGCTAGGTCGTGGTTGTACTTTGGGACCTGCCCCTTTGAGTCGATCATAGCCGGTGTGCACCAACCTACAAATTCACCGCAAGTAACGCATTCATAATACAACTTACCCGTATTTTCGTTGGACGTTGAGACCTTTATTAACATATGGGACGTGCTACCTTTCACGCACTTGCATAGAGCACGGGAGTAACTCAGGGGGCTAGGGCTGTCACAAGCTCTTCGCTTGGTTTGGCTGGAAGTTGACATATTATCTTGCCTTCAGTTTACAGCTGGGATTTGAGTAGGATGAATTATGTTCCTTGAGTCCTTCACTTATATTTATAGGCAGCAATATCTCTCTCCCAACGGCTCTATCCCCCCCTAACGGCTATTGAAACCTTATCTTTTAAATTTGATAGTTTATTCTTGCTATTCATGCTAAACACCAAACTGAGAATACACCAAATTTGATAGTTTCTCTCTTCTGCTTTAATGTCTCTGCAAAGAGTATCTACTATGAATAAATTATAACGCCTAAACTATAACTGCAAGTTAAATTCTGCAAACTATAACTGCAAGTTAAGCTTGATTCTGATACTACTGCCAAAATATCTTGGAAATTACATCAGAGAACATGCGATCCTACCGCAATGATCCATAGGGGACTATATGCCCATCGAGTGAACTAAACCTACTATGCGGGGAATAGTTCACAAAGGGATCACCCGTTACACAAAACAATGCTTCTTACAGTTTCTATGTCAGTGCCTCCAAGTGGTCCACATGTGCGTTCCTTTCTTCCCACATCTTCCACACAAAAACTTTTTCCTCTTGCGCTCCCCCGTTGCACACCGCCTAAAGATGCGAGGCCGGCCTGGAGCTTTTCTAAATACAGATGGGAGAATCTTGCTCGGAGAGTTCAAGTCAATGCACTCGAATTTCTCTGTGGTAGGTATTGGATTTATGTTTTCCCCGTACACTTGCTGATATGTATCTGTGAAAAAAGACGACTCAACTACCAATCTCAAGTCCTAGTGGGTACGGCAGATGCAAGTTGCAGCATGAGCGCAGGGGAACCCAGTTCTTTGCCACTGGTAACAAGTTGATATGGCGAGTGTCACAATGCAGCGGAAATGAAAGGATAAAAGCAACCTAACACGTAGAATTGCTGAAGAAATGAAGAATACAAGAGTAATCCAACTCTTATTAA